>KZ806923.1:253404-264040 GCA_000696205.2 Oncopeltus fasciatus | reverse complement strand
TTTTAGTGGATCCCCCCCCCCCCTCCTGTAAAATCAATTTATTGAGTACCCAAGAAGCTGACATCTCAGAATACTTACATTTATGTAAGTGTATATACATATATATATAATACATTAGAATGTATGTGTATATTTGTGGGTGTGTGATTTTTGTTGTAAATTATTATTCAAAAGCTTAGTATTTGCGGTAATTGACTTCTTAAGTATGAAGTTATAATTAAGTGTTCAGCAAGTATTCAGGAGATTCAGAGTATAATTGATATTCTAATTATGGATACAAAGGTGCCGTGGTTAATTAAGTCCCTTCTGTCTACACATGTGCAAGTCAAATGTAGAGGTGGAGCCTTGGTGTTCCAACTCAAACCTAAACATATCTATTGTCTGACAAATTGTTGGATTTCATTTTAATTAAGGTGAGCCGGGTGGAAGCGTATTAATTTAACAGAATTTCAAATTCATAACTTTCTCTTGACGAGATTATATAATAAATATGAAAATTGGAATTTACTTTTTTATTACAAAATTAGCATGTCTCGTGTAGTATATATTTAGATGCTTTACCGAGAGAAATAAGGCTACTTATTCACTTTCATACCACTAAACTAAGTGTTTTAAGAAGAAAATTTAACAATTCATCGATGTTATATGTATATACGTTATACATATACAGAATATATACCGAATACATATACATATGTATGTATAAATAACATATATACGTATATGTGTGTGTGTGTCACCTGACTACAATCTGATAATTAACACTTTCCATTAATTGATTTGATATATTATAGAATTTTGAAGACCTTTTTGCATAACCATTTCTTGGGTAACTTGAACAATTTAACAGAAAGTAAAATTTATTTATTCAACTAAAAAGCTATAAGAACACACTAGCATATAAATATATTTTATTTTCTATAAAACTATCCTTGAACTTAACTATTCACATTAGATTCTGAAATCTTAATGAAAACATTTAAGTAATGGCTATATATTTCATTCGTCATTAAAATTGTTCTTTTAGCAAATTTTCCTAAAGAAAATAAAGTTCACCCTTTAAATTGCTACCATTACACAACTTTATAAATCATTATCTAACACACATACATTTTTTAGAACCCCTCCAATTAAAAATAAATAATCAAATTAAGTTCTTGTGAATTTCCCCTCAAATATTTTTCTTAATATAAATTTGTTTTAATGTTTTATAAACTTATGTGAATCCAATATAAGTACATTCAGTTATCACACATTTTTCATATTTCTAATGAATAATTACAGAGATATTGCTTATAAAATTAGAACTTTCTCAGTTCCAACCCTTAATGTTTGTCTTCAGTCATTGAGTAGTGCATTTAATGTTTGTTTATTATTATTAAATTTTACTAGGATTAATATTTGTGATAATATGATATGTATTGAATATATTAGAAATATGATTTATCCTATTAAATTATATCTTCACACAGGGATGCTTAAACTTAATAATATGAAACAAATATGTTACCTATTATTCAATTAGATATCCTCTACCCCTCTTTCCTGTAAGATATTATTAAATAATGAATTCTCTAAATGGTTTGGAAAAATAAGACTAAATACCAATTTTTTTTTCTTCATCTTAAAAAGTTGGGGTCACTAAAAACTCTCCTAACTATGTTTTTAAATATCCTCTTTATTGAGAATCCTTTAAGAAATGTTATATAAATTACATTTTTCAACTATTTTTTCTGGAACATAGATTCAGAAAGTCTACTTTTTCCCACTCTAGTTCATTTAGAAAATTTCCCATAAGGAAATCAAGCTATTTACATTGTACCATTAAGCAACTTCTGGTAAGTTTTTAATTGGAGGACGAAAGCTAAAATTAAGAATCGTGAGTACCTTCATGCATGTTAATGCTATGAAAAAAGTAAATCAAAAGATATAAAATGTAATTTTTTTAGGTTTTCTGTTCCCAAATTTTCAAGAAAATAGATCAATGAGGATTTTCAGCTAGGATGAATGTAAATTAACTGTAAATGATTGTTTCACTAGACTACATATAATAAAAGCCGAAGAAAAAATGAAATTCTAAAAAAGAAACATTGAGCAGTATAGGAACTAAGGGCAAACAATGAATGAAAGTAGGACATTTTATGGGGCCAATGAGCAGATCTGTGGATTTTACTCTAAAGTGCGTGTCCATAAACGCGAATGAGAAAAAATCGTGGATAAAAGTAATGTAATCAAACAGATGGCTGAACTTTTTAATTATTTAAAGTAAATAAGGAGAGAGAATTTTGACCTACTATCTGAAACAGAAACCGTAAATGATGTAGAGCAACTATCTTTAAAAGAGGAGGTAGCCAGTTATGAATTAAAAGATAGTAAATAACAAAGAATTCCTATGCTTTACAGAATGTTTTAAAAAGGGCAAAGATAAGGTGACAATTGAAATTAACTTGTTAATTATTATTTTGGAACAGGAACAGAGTAAAGGCTAACCGAATGGTAAAGAGTTTAATATATCAAACTCAATTGTTTGAAAAAAAAAAAAAAAGTTAATCCAAAATTATAGAGGAATAATTGCATATAAAATACTTTACAATATAGAAGAAAGTAGGCTCAATTGCTTCGTGGAAAATATTTTACAGGATTATAAGATTTTTTTTTTTCCGTAAAGGAAAAAGAACGGTTGATCAGATATTCTAGTGAGAAAGGTAATGAAAAATGCAGAGAGTAATGACCGACCTTCACTTTCTACTAATATGACTGTACTTTTGTTATTATTAATAGAATGAAGTATTATGATAAGTGTGTGGTATTACAATATTCTAAATAATTTAATTCGGCTGAGTTAAAGTATATATTAAATAATCAATTAATGCAAGGGAATAGAATAAAAAGTCTAACTGTTCCAGCCAGGGCTAGAACCTGGATCTCCTGCTATCCGGGCCGGTGTATGTACCACTTACGCTACCGGGAGAGCCAGATAACTTATTAAATTCCCCATACTAGTGTCGAGAGCCAACCTACGAGAAAGACGAATACATCGTCTTATGCTCGAAGGAGCTGACATTGTCAAGCTGTTTTTTCACCATTGGAATCCGAAATTGGTAAGCATGGCGTAAACACAGTGCAGAATATTTTACTTTTTAGCTGATTTCCCTTAGCGATTCCGGTAGAGATCTTGATATTGCATATCGACCAGGGGGCTTAATCTATAATCCATACTCTGTGGCTCCTAAATTATTTTGGGGAGAAAATTTCCAGTTATTAGTTTTCCTCCCTAAAGAAACGAGACCCGAAGAAATGCCTGAAAACAAAAGTTTGCAATAGACATTGAATTTATACGACTATAAGCGGAGATTATTTTATTAATTATTTTTTAAATAAAATTTAAAATGGAACGAGGAATACCCGCACAACTTTCACACTTACGGATTGCTGGTTCCAGAAGGTAACCCTGCTTCTAAAAAGTTTCCAACTGTGCGTGAGTCAGGTATAGATGTCTGAGGTCTGGCCAAGTTTACTTGATAACAAACGTGAGAAGGTTAATGCACTCATGAATTAATAGGTTCCTAACATGGTTAACTACTAAAACCGAGCGAAAAATGTATAGACCCCCCTATATANTCTCATGACAACTTTTTGAGTGTTTTCTTAGGATTTAAAATGTTCATATATATGTTCCAGGATATATATATAGGAAGTATATATAGAAAATGAAACACTCGTGGCTGCGGTAAGTAGCAATCAAGAACAGGTCGGATAAAGAGTGCAGTGAACACACAAAAAGAGAATATCACATGGAGCAAAATTTTCAGGGATCTCTCGCCTTCTTCAGTGAGAAGTGAAGAGATATGTGTGTGTGTGTATATATATATATAATGTATTTGTACGTCGAGGGAGAGGGATATTAATTAATGTCTTCAATTAATTGAAAAAATTATTTAGAATCGTAATTTCTTCGTTGTTATTTATGTTACGAAAAAGTTTAGTGAACATAATAGATGTAAAGAATAACATTCTAAATTTGATGGTCTATAACATTTCCTAATGTTACTACGATGGTTGGGCGCTTCCCCTATTATTCTTTCCCGGCCAGTCTAGAGTGAGCAAAGCTTAGTTGTCATTCCTTTTAAGCTGAATATTCTCCCTGGCTTCTAAATGTGCTTGCAACGTGACTCCTGCGAGACTGACTCTTTAGATGTGAACCAATTGTTCTTTTAGTTCTGTTTTCTAAAGAGCTTTGGAACGAGGTTAATTCTTAGCGTTGTGTTCCGTAATTTCTTACTTTGCTTATAAATAAATCATTAGAGACAGTGTCAAAAGCTTTTTTTTTTCGGTTTTTAAGAATTCACTGTAGATTTTTTTTTTTAAGCTATCGAGGTATGAATATATTTCTCTTGCAGAATAGTTAATAGCGTGTCTCGTTTACAAATATTTCTAAATACAAATCGAGAAGTTAAGATAAAAATATTTGTTTCCTAACAAATAACCAAATATCAATTTTCTATTTTAAAAATTATTTTGAAATATTGTAAAATTTCTTTTTTAAATTGATATGACTTTTTTAAGTTGATCTAAGTTGAACCGAACTTAATCCCAAAAATAAACTAAACTTACAATTCTATTAGGCTGTACTAGTTCTTTTACAATATAATTTAAAAATTTAAATATTATCCTATATAAAACCTATTTAGGCAGGATTATATTTTCTATGGAAATCTTGCACTGTAGCCAAATAGTAAATTAATTAGTGATCGATTTAGTTTATCCCTGACAATTTCTATCATAGTCCTCTAGGACTTCATTCAGATTAATTTTTTCTTTAGGGTTGTAGGTATCCTACAGCCTAGGTATGGCTGTATCCTTATAATGGTATTCCAGATCTATGCCTTCCCTCGGTATATTTGTGTGCGAAGCTTTTTACAAATCTATGCCATTCTCATGTAAGTTCAAATTGAGTAGTGGCATTTGAGAGGCGTTCATAAATTGACAGAAAATTTGCCTCCCTATGAGTCAGTGTTGCCTCTACGTTCCTGTGGATGACATAAATACCAAAAAACTTGGCGCATAAATTAAAATTTTCACTGTGGGAAAGAAAAGATTTATTATTATCCATTTATTCGTTTTTATGATGATCTCAGGTTGTGAGTCTGTCTACCTTTTCTAGACAATCGTGGCTGAATTATATGAAATTAGTTGAATCCTTTTGCTTTCTTTCATAAAAATAAACTTTCTTAAAGCGATAAATCTTATCCGTATCCTTGATTCTCACTACAAAAATCTATAATTTTATATTTTAAAAATTGGTAATTTTGGGTTGTTTTGTGAATATCTTGGGATGATGGTTCTTGGCATCATAGTTTCTATAGATTCAACTCGTTTCAAATTCGAATTTCTTCCTAAGGGATGAGGGAATTGAATGGTATGAATAATAAAAAGATAATTGTTTTAGAGGTTTTTATATTGTCTTTATTTTCTTCATTAAAAAGTTGAAAAAATATACAACTAAATAATTTTTATAAATCATAAAAATATTCTAAACTGGACATTTAGTTTCTTATAGTTACTATAAAATCGTTAACTAATACTTTCGATTCCTTAAGCTATGCAATAATATACGAATATTCATTACTTGAAAGGAGCTCATTTCAATGTTCATTTTGTATTTTTTTAAAAATACATTACACATACTAATGAAGGATGAAAGAGTCTGTGTTTTAAAAAATGTTATTGTTTTATTTCATTTAAAATTTTTTCGATAATTTATTAGCTTGAGGTAATAAACTATGGTTTATAGTCTGTAGCATTTATTTATTTAGATTTAAAGCACTACTAGTCAAATTTAGTTTTGCTAACTTGTTCTTTTTTAAAAAAAATAAGTTTGCACTTTGATGTTTAATTACTTAAGCAGAAAGAAGATTAATATCTGCAAATCAAGGAGGCGATAAATAATGTCTTCCTGGAAATTGACACTCTTCCCATTACCGGGGAATAATGGCTTATTCGGTTGGCAGCCAATGGAAAATTAGCTGAGATATTGTTAAGATGGGCTCACTACCTGTTGATCTCAATGGATATCGATTAGAGATAGAGTTACTTAGCCATGGGCGAATATGTATATATGCCACGCTTGTTTTGTTGTGCGCTGTTTGACTGATAAAGCTATAGAATTTTTAAATCTCCAAAGCAAATATGGAATTTTTTTTTCCCATTAGAAAAAGTTATTAATCCCGCAAATTTGAAATTGGGTGAACATAAGTTTACTAGATTAGACTTGTGATAGAAAAGGATGCTTTTGTTTGCCAATAACTAAATAATAAATATATAAGATAATAAAATCGGAAATCTTGGATGGGGTAGACACAAGCGAGCAAAAATAATTTAGTGATATCAGTAGGTTGAGCTTCATGTTTTGTTTTGTTTTTTTGTATATTTTCAACCAATAAAGTAACTGAGAGGCATTGAAAGAGCACTTGGTTTGAACTAATCTCATTTCTTGAACAATTTTCGACTAGTTTAAGATTATTGTGAAATTAATAATTTTGCAGGTATTTTTCAGAGGTTTTTAAGGCTCTTAATTAAGCGCTTAAAAGTTCTTGTTTACAGGGATTTTTATTTATTTATTTTATGTTTATTTCGATGTCAGCTATATAAGCGTTTGATCGGTCTTCAAACGATATTTCAACAACTCAGTTCATGGTTTCATCGCGACAGCACTGCTTACTACCCATACACCCGAACAGGTTGGAACGATCCTAGATACACGTCCAAATTATGTATTTGTTTTCAAATTTTGTTGCAGTCAATTGTGAAAAATTAAAATTAAGAATAGAAGAAGTTGTTTTAGAATCACCGAATTTCTTTTTAGAAAAAAAAAAACACTCTTAGCATCAATTTAATATTTAAAAAAACAACGTAAAATAAGAAAAAAATTGAGAATCTCGATTTTAAGAACATTTGAAAGCACATATGTGATATTTAAATTCATAGGTATTGAAGATGTTCAAATGAAATAGTAGCTTTAAATATAAAATCCTGCGCTTATCCAACTTGTTTTCTGATTTTAATAAGTGCCATTTTAGGAGTTTTATTAACTTAAACAAAATTCGGCTTGGAAACTTGATGATGCTGAACAAAATTAGCTGAGGTTACTCTAACTGCGCACCAACAACTGCGTTGTGAACTGTTCATTTCCAAATGTGAGTATTTTTTTACTTGTGACTCTCCACTTGATAGAGTAAAGTACCATTCTCATCAGTTATGTTAGCTCTGATTATCCGGTCCAGCAATCACTGAATGCCTTACACATGTGTCCTGGGGCTGCATAATAGTAAGTATTCGAGACGAATAAGCTTCCAGGCAAGAAATATAGCAAAGCAAAGTTTGGAAGCACCTGAGAGGGTGTTCCACCTCTATTTTTGAGTGCAACCTTACACTCAGAATGAGCATACATTGTGAGTGGCTTGTTGAAAAAATGGAGAAGCCTTGTAGTCAGAGGGGTGTAGCTATGGTAAGCTCTATCGGCGGAGCCGTTCGGAAGGGAGTCCGAACCTTCAGTCTTGAGGCATAGCTCTGAGGCAAGAACTAAAGAATAGCTTCTGAGCTGAAGAACTAAAGAACTAAGGCGATAGAAGTAGAGGACTACAGGGCGAGTTCGGTGTTCGCGGGAACCAGCCTGCCGAGGGAAGGGTCGAAGGCGGAAATGATCAGGTTGAGGCCCGTCACGCAGAAAGAGCCGACCAGAGCCAGGTGGTTGATGATCAGGGCGGAGGTCTTGTACTCGATAAGGTGTAGCCTGCAGTCCCTCATCAGATTCAGTGTAAGAAAGAGTACGCCCATCCCGACCTGCGCACACCAAACAGGGCACTCTGTTAGTCTTGGCTCCTATCTTATTCAATTATACAAACTGCTAAATGGCAATTCCACCAATATCTTCTGAATCAAAACTATTTGACTGAATGAATATATGTAAATTTCAATGACTCATGAATGCCTATTTCTTATATGCATATTAACCAGAATAAATATCAATTTACAGCAAATAAGCTACTTTTGCATAATATACAGTGAAGTAATATAGTACTAATGAGTTTCTAAGAGGAAAATTAGCAACAAAACACATTTTGTTATTTACAAATCTAAGAAAAATAATATTTACGATCTTCGGATAAATCTTAAGGTTATCACGAACGCTGCACAGCAGTGTAGGGTTATCCAAGCATTATGGACGACGGATTTTTATTGCATTTTATCGCTAAAATAATTTTCTGGATGAAGTGGAAGTAAGTTTTCTAATTATGGTTTAAAAAAAGTCCGTCACGCAGGAGCCGTACAAATTAAGAAGATTTCCTTATTTTCATTAATGATGTACGAGCATTAATGAATGAATAAATGTCAAATTTTATTTTGGTAGCCACAAAAACAATGAGCGTGAAAGGCGGGAAGCGTTCAACCGATTAACGAGTTTTTCGTAAATAAATAAGTGTTGCAAAATTACACTTTACATATTTTACTTAAGTTTGGGATTGTTTAACAGTTTTCAATTAAAAACCTAAACACAGTGAAAACTCTTTAAAAAAATGGGGCCCAGCACTCGAAAATGCATTTTTTAATGTTTCTCTTAATTTGCGATTTCGTAAAAATCTTATACATTTTACTAAAAGAAGCTTAATTAAATTCCGACTTTGGTTTTATTATTTAAAATTTTCGTACGCCTGAGTGCGTAAAGATGTTTGTAAAATTTTGAACGGAGCATATTTTAATCTCCCCTACATATCAACGTGATAAGCTTGATTTCCTTAGGTGAAATAAAAATAAATATTAATCAAAATTATTTATCCCATCTTTAAGAAACACATTTTTTTAAAAAGATGGAAACAGATGAGAATAAATGACTTATTTGATCTTTCAGGCGAGGGAGAGCCATAAAAATGAGATTACTAGTGCTGGCTGTAGAATGTTCGAGATAGAAGAGTGGGGTAAGCACTTGACCTTTATATTCACAATAGTAAATATCTGGTTTTTTTTTTTCGTTTTTCGTAAAATTCTTATGAATATATTACGATTTCAAACTTTTATCGATCCTAAACCACTCCTTCCACCTATGCCAATATGAGTCAAAAACCACCTCATCCATAGGTTTGCAAATATAAACAGAGTTTGATTTTTTCAATTTAAAAAAAAAAAAATTTCTAATGCTAGATTGCATACAAATGTGTGTGTGGGGGGGGGGGGGTAATTTCTCCAATTTTTCGAAAGATGCCAATCTGATCTGGAAATCTTCCATAACGAGTCATTTTGACATGGAGTTGGTTAATAGCGTCCGTCATTTTTACCTTTATCTGCAAAAACATTTTGTGTGGCGCGCAGAATAGGGCACAAGAAAAAATGTATTTTTACTTGACGAGAGCCTACCATTCCTGCCCATGATGCACTTCTGTCCATGAGGGCGGCTGAAATGTGCAGTAATAGGCCGATTCAAACTGGTATTTGGGAAAAAGATTTTGTTTAGCGTCAACATTTCAATATTTTTTATAAACTTGGAATGATGGAGAGGACTCTCATAGGGAAGTAGGACAAAAACATATATTTAGATTACTGGAGCCTGAAGGAACAGGAGGAGGTCATAAAATTTTCATACAACTGGGAAATGTGTAGTAATAAATATGCTCTTGAACAAAAATTTCCTGAAGATGGTGGCGAAAGGCCTCAGACAGGATTCGTACAGATTGCTCTCAGACTTGCCGCGCCCTTACTCATTATCGGGACAAATGCTAAATGAGAATGGAGTCCTAGAAGCATATGACCCAAAGAGAACAAGGTGTTGTTAACGTCATTCATACCAATCACACGTCTCAAGGCGAGATCTACTGCATTCTATGTGGATTCAGAACGTAATTATAAAGTGCACATTTATGGGGTTTCAAAGCTATATAACGCCTGTGCAGTGCAAGCAAAGCATTGTGCAATCTCAAAACTCAATAACACAAGCTCCTTAAATGGAAATTTAACAGCACTTCTGTTAATGTGCCTTGCCACACTGAACAATCTTCAAAAGAAAATGTAAATCTAGATTCAAAGAGAGAGTTTGTTGGCCGTAGATATTATTCTAAGATGATTTTAGTTGGGGTTCGGTCGAGGTAGATCCAAAAAACACAAATAAAAAAAATGTATTTTTTTAATGAAGGATTATCTGCCCAGGTTTCGGCTTACATTGTAAGCCATCTTCAGGGCTATCATGAAGATGAGAGAGGACGTCCTGTCCCCTTCCAGTCATGGAAATGTGAACTTAGGGACAGGACGTCCTCTCTCATCTTCATGATAGCCCTGAAGATGGCTTACAATGTAAGCCGAAACCTGGGCAGATAATCCTTCATTAAAAAAATACATTTTTTTTATTTGTGTTTTTTGGATCTACCTCGACCGAACCCCAACTAAAATCATCTTAGAATAATATCTACGGCCAACAAACTCTCTCTTTGAATCTAGATTTACATTTTCTTTTGAAGATTGTTCAGTGTGGCAAGGCACATTAACAGAAGTGCTGTTAAATTTCCATTTAAGGAGCTTGTGTTATTGAGTTTTGAGATTGCACAATGCTTTGCTTGCACTGCACAGGCGTTATATAGCTTTGAAACCC
>KZ806923.1:216182-227576 GCA_000696205.2 Oncopeltus fasciatus | reverse complement strand
TATACCATCTGGATTTTTAAAAATCTCTCTTTACAACTCTCATTCTCTTTTCAGCCCTGAAGAAGCCATCACATGATGTGCGAAAGCTCGGCAAATAAGAACAATTTGACTCGGTCCAACCCGGAAGATGAAATGGTAAATACATCTGACGACCGACGAAGCCTACGTGAACAAAAAAAATATAGTGATTCAAATGGTGCCTTGCTGCTTTTCATTCTATAAATTTCTATGACCTGTTCCCTTGATGATATAAAGAAGTATCATTACTTTTATGCTTATTGTTCTGTAATATATGTGATATATAATTGACATAATGTAATTATAATGAGCACTTTTAAGACAATGAGACAATTTATGATACCTTAAAAAGATAAAAGTCTTGACAATATTATCTGAGGTGTAATAGAACCCTTTAAGGGGGTTCCTTGACATTTTTAACAGAAAAATAGCCTAGGACTAAATATTGTTGACTTAGTTTGAGTACTTTTGAGTTAATATGTATATTTTTGTGGAAATCTTTTGTAATAATTTGTTAGAAAAAAGAAAAAAAAATGCCTGTCTTCTTGTCCTAAAGGATTCATTATTATAATACAAGATGCTAATATAATTTATTATTATGAATAATGAAAATAATAATTCATTATTTTGTTTACTAATAATTATTAAGGCTATGAATTATTAAAAGACTGTAAAACTGCCTTATCTGAACTGTAAATTACTTTGTTAAATATATTTCAATAAACTTATATTTTTAAAATAAACTTATTATTTTTTCAATTTTTATACCAATACAGTACACTTTAGAGTGAAAAATATTAGCTCAGGGTTTTCCTAAGGCTACTTCATTTTATTTAAATACTTCCATAAGATCTAATATTTAATATTTTTTAGTTGGATTATTGCACTTTTTTGTTTAAAAAAATTGACTAATTTTAATCTCAGCAAATTTGTACTATTTGATTTTAATATTCTTTTACAATGAAAGTATGTCTAGCTAACAGTTACTCCTCTATTCAGAGAGAAAATTCCATATTTACTTTCATCATTATAAATATTCTAAGACATTATTAATGTATAGCTATTCAAATATTTGCAGATATCTTTGTAGCAGGATAATTTTAACATTGTCCTATTGATTTTAATCAGCCTTTTCACATGTATGAATGTATGAATGAATATTTTGTGTATATAATCCTCTCTAAGTCCAATATTATTCATTTAAAAATATTGAAAATGGTTTTAACTAATCCACTTCAAATAAAAATTTTAATACAGTCTGCATTCAGTTATAGGAGTTTTATTCCCCAATTATTTAAAATAAAAATCTTAAAAATGAATGTCTTGAATATTGAACACCTATCTATTTCAGTATTCCCACTTTTATCAACATTATCTTCTTGTTAATGAAATCAAATGAATTATTTTGAATTAGTCATTATTTTGAACCCAACTTCTCTTATGAAGTTTTCAAATTTAATGAAAACTTATAATTAACTAAACTTAAAAATGCCTATTATTGTAAAAAAAAAAAAAAAATTGTTTATTTTGTTTTAGTACTGTCGTGAATGTGTAAAAAGAGAACATTTATTATTGATTTTACCAATATTAGTTGGTTATAGGAATTTTTTTAAGTTTGTGATTTATGTCTTTAATTATTAATGGGAGTAAAAAAAAAAAAATGGTTTCTTCTTTGTAAAAAATAAATAAAATTAACTTTGAGTTTTGGGTGTGAAACTACATTTTGTAAAAAGTTATAATTGTCCTATTTAAAGTATCTTCTAAATTATAATTTTGTTAGTAAAATAATTCTGATATAAAAATAAGTCGTGTTTATGAATTTACAGTTTGTCTTTGTTAGATCGATTGACGAAAGATGGAAAAGAATGATAATGAAAGATCGAGAAGTTAAAAATAAATAAATGTAATTGTTTGTCCATGAGTCTATATATNGAAAATTTTTGAACTGATGTTTATATATATATATATAAAGCAGTAAAAATTTATCTTTCTCCAATTTATTTCAAAGTGGAAATTGAGTGGAATAATCACAAATTGAGTATTTTCAGCTTCAAAGAAGAACCTTAAGGAAGTATCCTAAGGTTAAACTTGGAGAATACTCTAATCAGCCCAGGGCAAGTAGACGAGTATGAAAGGTTTTGAGAGAGGCAACATTGAATAAGTAGGCTGGTAGTAGATGACAGTGAAAGTGGCACATTTTAAAAACAATTTTTTTGTTTAACATACTGTTTAACAAAATCCTCTCTCTTACTATAGTAATTATCTATGTCAAGCATATATATATTTTTTTAATATATTTATTTTTAACTATAAATATTAAACTTTTTTTGTTTGTCAGAAAAATCACACATATTGATGTGGAGGGGAAGAATATATACTATATAAAATATTTTATTTGTAGTATCTTTTTAAAACATGTATTGGCCACCTACTGTTCATAGTTGGGACCGTTAAGGTGGCCATAACTGCAGGAATTAAAGGAGAGGGTTCCATGCTAAACTTAGTTGGCAGGCTGACCTATTCTACCCACTATCTCAGTTTCGAAAAATTTTGGATCTTGAAAGGGCTGCACTTAATTCAATTTTTCTTCCTTAATAATCTTACTTAGATTTGTATTTACCTCCCAAATTAGTCTGGATAATTGGATTATTTTTTTTATGAATTACTACTATATTTATTGTAGTTAGCTTGTACCTAAGTGTTTAATCTTTCCAGAAATATGTATGGAACTTCCTTTTTGGAGATCTAGGGAGAAAAAAGAGAACATCAGATGAAAGATTGTCTGACATTGAAGCAAATCTTGGGGCTATTACTCAATGCATGGACTCACTCAGGGAAAGTATTGATTCAAAGAGTCTTTTAGTCCGTGAAATAAGTAATGTAAAGTCTGAGGTCTCTTCCATCAAGAAAATGCTTCTTAGTCGGTAAGCAATTTGTATTAAAAGAAATTTTTTAATTTTCATAGTAAGAAAATTTAATGAAATAATTCTTCTAACATAAATATTTAATCAATTTATATACTTTTAAAGATAACTACTTACATATTGAAAATATTTTGTCCCATAATTTTCTTTCTAGTGAGAAAAAAATTTAAATCAATTGTCATAATATACAAAATGATCAATGAATTTTATAAAAGTAATAAAACGTGAAAGAGTGCATTGACACAATTAGGTGGCTTTAATTGTTTATACGTATCATTCAAGTCACTATTTATAAGAAATGTTTTTCATCCAATGTGAACCGTGATTATTATGCCTCAGAAATAATACAGTTTACACTGTTTTATATTATACAATAGTGCATTAAAATAATCAATTAAGTCAATTATACTTTTTGTATTTTTTTTTAGAATGCTCTCATTTTAAGTATATATATATATATATAAAGCGACACCTTTTCAAGCAACTTGCTTACAATATGGATCTGTTACGGGGTGTAGTTCATTCTTCACACAGATGACCTTGAATATATATATATATTAATAATCTATGAGTTAAACTAATACAGAATGTCAACAAGTCAGAAATTTTGGGTAATATGGAAATATATTGGAACTCATTTTTAAAGATGGAAAAATTGTCATGAAACATCTTGCTTGATTTTCCATTATTAGGATAGCTAGTTGGCGATAAAAGTATCTTCATAGAAGATAGTTAGCTGGAAAGCAACAGTTATGTATAGCTCTTTTAGTTTTTAATTACAAGTTTGTACTACTAGCTTTAAAATCTTTTGCTGCTTGAATGTAAAGCCTAATAAAGCAGATTTTATAATCAGAAGTTTTACAATTTTTCTTCAAAAATTAATTACAATAACATTAACAGTGGTTTCCTGAAGAAATTATAAGCTTATTCATTAGGAGAGAAAAAATGAGCTTGAGAAAGCTGCCCACCCCAGTCCTCATACCTTAACACGCCCTCGCACCATGTCTCTCCCGGGCCCCTATAGTTTAGGACGTGACAGGAAATTAGTGATTTGTCGTGTAATAGAAGGAGATCAGTTAATTTCTAAGTGAGAGTTTATTATGCTTCTTATGGTTTAGACTAATTTGTAGTATTTGAAATTTATTTATTGAATACACATTTAATGCTAACTATACTCTTTATAGTTATGATTAGTATACTTTCAAAATTAATTTAAATCTTTAAATTATTTGTTAATATTAATTAATTTATAACTAATATATAATATGTGTTATTGTTTTTGAACATTTAAATATGCCACACTGAGTTTTATAGTACAGTTAGTTATGTTAAAAATTAACCTTACTTATATTAAAATAACCTTAGTGTAATATACTAAACAAAGAACAAATTATATAATAATTAAATAACATAATATTATTCATCATTTTTACAGGAAGCAATTTCCTAGTGCAGGTGCAGCTCCATTGTCAATACCTTCTTGGCAGATTGCTAGTGCAAATGCTGTTGATGAAAAGGAAGAGGAAGGTGCCGCAACAAATGGCAGTGACTCCAGTCTTGAAATGATTAAAGAATAGTCTTTCATACATCAGGTGATTTTTTTTTATTCTCTCAAGTTCCTTCAATATTTCCAATTAATTTTGTTTTCTATTTTAGATTCTGTGTAAAAAATGATCACTGACAAACTAACAGCTTGAGCAGTTTTTTTTGTTTTGAAGATTAGCTAGAATACACAAACTCTCTTGCACTCACAAGAGTGTATGTATGTTGAGGTTAAAAGGTTCAGTCAGGTTAAGTTTCCAATAAAAAACATTAAAAGAATTCCTTTAAAAATAATACTTCTCAAAACTAACAGGGGGAGTGTTATATAGTCCTTGTGTGTGTGTGTGTATGTATTATACAGAGTGTTCAAGTGTTCATATATAAATATTTATATATATNTATATATATAGTATACTATGTAAGTATGCATATACTTATATGCATTGGTTTCTTTCTTTCTGAAGCATGTTTGTTTGTATGTGTTATTTAAAAAAATATTTTTAGAGTATCAATTACTATAGGTCATTAAAGTAAGTGGTTATTTATATGTTGTATAGTGATACATGATACTTAATTTAATACCATGTAGTACTAGATGACATAGAACCTTTAAATTAAGTAAATAATTTTATTTCAAGGTTTTATTTAATCATTTTTGTTATACTTTCAGATGTTTTAGGTGTGGTTCAGATTGGTATAGGTGCCGGTCTTTTGATCTAGTCGTAAACGAAATCTTCAAAGGTCTCTAACACCAATATTAACTTCAGAAAGATGTATATGGTTCTCTTCAGCAACCATATTTATTTTCAATCTAGCTGATTTCAGTCTTCTAGCAACAGATTGAAAAAGATTGAATATAAAGATCACACAATTTGATCTTTATTAATTGCTGGCCTGGTTTATATTTTTAATTATGGATTTCACTTTGAGAAAGTGTTTGGCTCAGTTTATATTGTCTATTTTACAAATAAAAGTAGTTTATCATAACTACTATAAAATTAGTTATATTTTTAGTACTTCATGGAAGGTACTTTATTTTTGTTTTGTTAATTAATTAATTGATTTAAATAATAATGAAATAATGAACTATTCAGCTATATTTTTCTTTATGAATGTCCCTCTCTATTTTATTTGTTAAACAAATTTGACACGTAACTGTTTGGATACACTGATTTTCTTAATACTTGATTTAATGTTTAATAGAGCAATAATTTATTTCTGCAAAGTAATTGAAATTTTTTATTATTCATTTATTTATCTGCCCTCATTATAAAACTTATATAACAAGGCATTGATTTTTCAAAACTGAGTGGCTTAGGTACTTATTGAAAAATCTATAAAAAAATTTCTTTGGATTTAGAGAAAAAAATTTTAAAAAATTTAAGAGAAAGTTGGATTTTTAGAAGTTATAGAGGCAACCTATTTCATTACATTTTTTGTTAACAGTTTTTTAAAGTTTTTTTTTTTACTTTCTATATACAGTCATTTACCTTTTGGAAATAATAACTTACTCTTCAGTTACTTATTTAGTTCTGATTTGGTGTAATGCAGCTCTGTCGCAATTTACAAAATTGTACTCATGAAGTCAAACTTCTTGACTCAATCACTAACATGCACTAGAATATCATGCACGTTACAATTAATCTTATTTTAAAGAATAATTTATGTATTGGGTAATTTGTTTAAATTATTACATTTTCTTATTCTTTATCTATGAAAATATAGTGTAATTTATATAATCTTTTTAATGTTGTATATCTGTGTTCATGTGTTTAATGAATAACTAAGTCAAAGATAAGAAACATAAATGATACTGATTTATAGTAAATATATTTTTTCTGCAGACAACCATGATATTTTGATTTACAGTTTGTCAGCATTCAATTTTTTTTTTTTTTTTGTGGTATAGTAATATGTCCTAATTTTTTTCTCACAAATAAGATTTTTTTTAAATTATGGTTTGTTGTGATGAATCATTATCCTTTTTATAGTTTTACTGTGTATTTAAAATTTGTATTATTAACTTATTGACATGAATTCAAGAAATGTATTTTTATATAAATCTATTGAATTAAAAAAATTAAAGGTGAGAGGGATTAATTGGTAGTTTTATAGATTTTCAGCTAATCCCCTGAGTAGATATGTTTCAATACAGAAATTGGACCAAAGGTAACAGGCATTAAGTAATATACCATTTTTTAAAACTGTTTCTATTTTCATTATTATTAGTTTTATAAAGATATTCTTTTATGTGTGTATATGATCTCAAGTATACTTATATTTTGTGAGAATGGTCGGGGTTTCGGCCAGGAAGAAAAAATATACACCAAAATTTGGAGTAATATTTTTATTTATGCCAACGTTTCGGCTTACCTAGTAAGCCATCATCAGGGCAATGGTGTTGAGTGGAGAAATCTCCCCAGGGTGGTTGTTCACATTGTAAACTGCAGAAAACAACAGTTGTTTTCTGCAGTTTACAATGTGAACAACCACCCTGGGGAGATTTCTCCACTCAACACCATTGCCCTGATGATGGCTTACTAGGTAAGCCGAAACGTTGGCATAAATAAAAATATTACTCCAAATTTTGGTGTATATTTTTTCTTCCTGGCCGAAACCCCGACCATTCTCACATGATATTCGAGACGGCCAATTAACCATCAACCATGTATACTTATATTTGTTGTTAATTATATTTTTTCTGTATTTCTAAGTTAAATCATTTTTGGTTCATGTGTTTTTATTATTATTTTAAGTAGTATATACATACTTTCACAAAAATGGTACTGTTAAGACCTACATTTGGTTGCTTATTCATTTGTTTCATGTTGTGTATTTATCTTGTAAGGGCTTTCTTTGGTTTCATAATTATTTTTATTATTATTTCATAGATACTGGGAAAAGCCATATTCTGTATTATTCTTTTGAAAGTCATATTCCCTCTTCTGGGTTATTAATGAATTGTGATTTCTATAAACTTTCATCATGTATAACCATATGTTTAACAATGTTAACAGATCAATTTGTAATGTGCACTGTATTTTTTTAAAATGAGTTAGCCTTATTTTAAGGAATCAAAGATTTACAATTAATTTATTCAGCAGTATTTGAGAAAATAAAATAAACATTTAGCTGGAGTTGGGTGATATATTTATCTTCTTCAATAATGGGATATTTTCTCAAAAATGATTTTGTTGTTATCAACAATTGGCTAAGGTCAGGTGAATCTCCAGAGTAAGAGTTAATTTAAAAAATAATTTATTGTTCCTCAGGATATAATATTCTTGCATATTGAATAATATTAATAGGTTAAAATAAATAAGAACATATTTTTAAATTTTTTTTTGACGGTTTAAAAATGTAGGTCTCTAGGAATATTAATAATCATTGTTCTATTAATGAATAATGTTGTCAATCTTGAGCAAAACTTACGTGGGAAGCCTCAATCTTCTATGCAGAAAAATGATTATTAAATATTTTGTTCTTGTATAAGCCAACACCTGCATGAAGAACAGTAATTTAGACAGTCCTGTTTCAGTTTAAAAGAATGAAAATATAAAATTTTACTTTTTAATGTGGGCATTTTTTCAGATATCATACAAGGTTTTTTGAGCTTATATCATTTAAGCATAGAACTGTAAAATAATGAAATTAGTTGATTTTTTTTATGATACTGGAATAGTTACTCTTGTTTTGAGAAATCTTGTAATAAAAGAAGCTTTCTATTTCTTAAGAATTGGCATTTCATCTGAACTCTCTACAATAAAGAGGAATATAGTTATACAGTGCTCACTTCTTCTATACTGTTAGTGTGTACTTACATCTTTCTGTCTAATACATGTAACACTGTGAAAAAAATAGCTTCTGTGTTATTCTCTGCAAGCTCTGAAGAGTTATATATTGTTAGCCAAAATATTACATTAAGCCAGATTTACATTAAGAAGATATATTAAGACTCAAAATGCAGATTCAGCTCAGTATGCAAAATGTTTGATGGCTTAGAGCATAATTCTAACAGTTTTGGAAACCACTGAAAATATTATTTGAGATTATTCTTATTATGACTTGAGTTTCATTGTTTTTTTATTTTTCTCAATCATAAAAAATGTTTAGGATGCTGAACATGATACTTTCTTGTTAGCCTGTAGATTGCACTTCTTAAAAAAAAAAAAATGAAAATAAGAAAAATCTACCTAGCCCAATTATTGGATGAAGATGATTGACTGGATACAAAGAAAATGGAAATTTTTGAAATATTTATGTTTAACAAAAATATTTAAAATTGAGTGAATAAATTTAATCATTCTTCCACTAATTTCTTGAAACATGCTAGCATGGAATTTGAGCTTCTCATAAACCTGACATTGCTAAATATTGTGTCATTAAAGATAATCAATTGAGTTAAAGATGTACTAGTAGATTGCTTGATTTAGAGAGTAGTTATAGTCTGACCAAAGTGGTTTATAGATTATATAAAGGTAAGTGTGAAATAAAATTACTTTCTTCACTTGTTCAATTTTGTTTACCATCGATAGCTGCCCACCAAAGAGAGGCAGCATTATTTAGGTGTATGGGCTATCAATAAGTCCATACATTATATTTTTTCAGTGATCCAGTTTTTTTTTTGTTATATACATCTTATGTTGATGATATCCAATAAATCATACGAAAAAAAAAAAACAGATTCTGAAAGAAAAAAGGAAAATATACATTACTGTATGAAAAATAGACATTATAGAACAAAATATTTTCAAATAGTCATTGAAACTTATTTTTAAGTTCATTTTTTAATAAGCCAGAAAATTTTTGAACTGATGTTTATAATAGAAATTGAAGAATTCTGGATTTGAACAGCAAATAGAAGTGAAATAAAAAATATTTTGAAAGTTCTGGGAATGACTAGGGAAATTTAAAATAATTTTAAACAAAAAAAAAAAGAAGTATTTTAATTTTTGCATATATTGAGAGGATTGTTAGGAATTCGGTCTAGGTAGCTGAAGAATTAAATACTAATTTGTAATAAAAACATTTTTTATTTTACCTTCAACCTAATTTTCAGGCCTTCATTAAGACTGAATATGAAAAAAAACAAAAAAAAACATACAAAATTGTATAGAAACATGTCTACATGTAATATTTTCATATTTCATTCATATTTTCATTTATTTATTCATGTGTTAGATTATTACATATATAAATGTTTCTATATTATTTTTGTGTTTTTTTTTTTTCATATTGAGATTTGATGAAGGCATGAAATTTAGACCAAAATATTGGCTAAAATGAAAACTTTTTTGTTACAAATTAGTTTTCAATTCATCAGCTATCAAGAACGAATTCCTGACAATCTTCTCCTCATAATATATGTTTTGTGTTTTGATTTCATTTCTTTCTGGGTCAGGCCAAAGGTTTTTTGACCTCTCCTTGTAGAACAGTAGTGACAATATAGTTAAGTTAATTGCAACATGAATAAACAGAATGTATATGTTTTTGTATTTGTTATATATCACAGAGCATTGTACACAATCATAATGACTGTTCTTCAGAGAACTAGAGTTAGCACATGGCACACATGATGTCTTCGAAAGTTATGGGAAGATTCAGTCTGGCACTGCGATCTTTTTGTACTCTGAGGAGTTCTATGAGATTTGAGATATCGTACATGTCATCAAGTTCTTTCCTTCTCTTTTCTTCAGCATCGGATTTTACCAGTGGGCAGGAGGACAACATCGCCTCCAACCCACAGCTACTTAACAATAATGGTGAGCTCCAACTATCTGCATTCAGAATAGAAACGTAAATTGTGTTAATATATATACATTTACTGGATATATTATAGGAACCCCTATGAAGAGTGACAGAAGGTATTGAATATCTTTCAGTGAGGAGGTCCAGTCTTGTAGGAGCTTTACTGTATTTCACTTACCTTATTTCTCTCACCGTAAATTCACTTTTAGTCATAGAACTTTGTTGGATATTTAACGATTTACGCTTATTGCTTAAACAAGAGTTGTTTATCTTATTTTCAAAAAATACCGTTGGGGAACATATATTTCTATACTGGGGGGGTATCCTCCCTTTATTCCTTTTCTAGTCAACCTATGCTCATCTTTTCTCCTCATGGTCCTTTCTGGTTGTAAAATCAAACTTGTCATTTAATTTTCTTTATGCCCATATTCAATAGGAAAAGGGAAATCTGCCTAGAATACGCATGGTCAGATTCTAAGAGATGAAAATTTTAATTTATTTAATCTTTTGCAGATTCTATTGATGTGAACAGCATTAAAAAATTTTTTTTTTTTGTTATATCAGCAGTTAAAAGATATTGTTCTTATATCTTTGTATATTTATACATACCATACAAAGATATAATTATATAATCAAGTATGTACCCACACTTAAACATACTTGCTCTGCTCAGTCCACAAATAAGCCCTCAAATTATAAGAAAACTAAGTAATTTATATGAGTGTGGGGAAATAATGGACAAATGTGTTGTGTTTAACATATAGTTTATGAGGATTTTGTACTAGTGTTATAATTTGGAAACATTTTTTTCACATGACCATAGACTAGAGTTCTGAGATATTAAAATTCATGATATGTGCATATCATATTTCGTAAAAGCATCAGTATTCGTCTGTTTTATTGTTTTAGTTACTATTCATAAGCATTCTGAAGGACGTTGGCTTAATGCCTTTTATATTAAAAGCAACGTATTTGATAAGCTAAAGTGTTTTTATAGCTTTGGCAACTTTCTTGCCTCCAGTTTAAATTTTAAGTTTCTCAAAATTTTGGATTGAAAGGAAAATAAGAAAGTTTGAGGAAAAGTATTATAATTTTTGTAGCAAATTTAAAATTTTTTGAAAACTTTCGTCATTTTCTCTGAACTTTTCTATTATATATATAT
>KZ806923.1:195253-207377 GCA_000696205.2 Oncopeltus fasciatus | reverse complement strand
TTTGTTGACCGTAGATATTATTCTAAGATGATTTTAGTTGGGGTTCGGTCAAGGTAGATCCAAAAAACACAAATTTAAAAAATGTATTTTTTAATAAAGGATTATCTGCCAACGTTTCGGCTTACATTGTAAGCCATCTTCAGGGCTATCATGAAGATGAGAGAGGACGTCCTGTCCCTAAGTTCACATTTCCATGACTGAAGTAGTTTATTAGTCTTGACTGCCAATAATTTGAATCTGATCATATTTTTGTTATTACTTATTTTGATAAGAGAGTTATCATTTCTCTTATTCATAAAAAATTATTTCATGATAAGAATGTACCTTCAACATCACCTAAATGTAGAGTTTCTAAATGCCTATAAGAAAATTTGGATGCAAAAATTACCTTTTTTATTTTTATCGTATCTACTACTCTTAGGTCTATGCATTCCCCGTGAAATGGGGATTTTTGCCGTTGGTGGTTCTTGTATGGTGGTCTTGGTTTGCCTGACGCTAATTTTCGGTACCTCTTTGCTCTCACGCGGGGGTAATGGGATGACTTCACTCTTCTTGGTCGGTTTAGGAAGTGGCGGTGCCGGAACCGGCTCAGCTGGCAGAACGATCTGTTCCAGGTACTGAAGCTCATCGTCAAAAATCCTGTTGCCATGAAAACATATGTGTGTGAGTATATATTTGATTCGTTAAAAAAAACATACATATATATCAAATGACATTAAGCTGAACGAGCATAACCCCCCAAAAAGTAGGAGACCCGGGTTTGAGTCCCGGCTGAGGTAGTATGATTTTTTTTCTCTTTGTATTTCTTGTATAAAAATTTACACATCACAATTAATATAATTATTTATTATGTTTTTTTTTTAATTTTTACTTAACGATAATAAAAAATATACTAACTAATTCCAATGCGGTATATCTTTAAAACCCACTGCTCTCCCTCGCCTGATTTTGTTCATCATGGGTCTGCCCATCCAGCGATTCGCAGAAATTATTTTAAATGCAAAATATAAAAAATATGAGTTTTCCCAGATGTAAGGAACTGTCTTCGGATGGAATGGTTAGAGACCGATTCTTGGGCCACCGCGATCCTCACCGGTCATGAAGATTTGAAGGATAAGCTCCATTTCTTCAACAGAAGAGAAAATCAAACTGAGTAGATCTAAAGGATGCCCGCCAACTGATTTTAGACTGCACTATCTATAATATAGACGGGCAAAGGTTGTCTGGAGAGTACGGATTAGTTAACCTCCACCTGCGCATACTGCTAGAGAACAGATATATTCATCAAGTATTAAGAAGGGTCTCAAGGAGAAAAATGACTTAGGGTAGACTAGAAACTTTCTGGAGACCAGTTTTATATAGCTGGCTCCAGATGCAGTTACCCCATTGCTGTCATTGTCCGTACGAGGGCGGGTCATTAAGTGTGTGACTTTTTGAATTTCCCGCCTTATAATTAGGTTGGCAACACTGCTCCTGTCAACAAGCATCTATCAGCTTACTCCTGTAAAAGTTTGAACACGCTGGGTCTTTTAGTTTGTGTTTGACAGTCTTTAAAGACAAACAACTTCGTGAANTATCAGAAAAATAAATCATATGTTATCGCACTATATTCTTTATTCTATATTCCATATATCACAGTCCGTTGAAAGTTTCCGCCACTGACTGTTTCTGTAAAACTCTACTGAAAAGCATGATTAAAATATAAATTTATAAAAATTAAGTTGAGTTAACCAATAGTTTGACCTTCATAATTTCATAGGAGCCGTGCGTCAAAAACTTCTGGAAGTTTTAAGTGCTTATATATCAAAGAAGCTATTTAAATTCTCAATTTTTTTTTCATAAATGCTTTGCCGAGAATTTACAGAAAAGCCCTCAGATAGAGAGGAAAATTGTAGAAGCAATTCACAAGAATACCATTTGGGGAGGCTAATGGTATTCTTACTCAAAGAGTAGTAAATAAAATTATTAATTTAGAAAAACTGAAAGAAACAATGACTTTATTGGATGATGTCACATTTGGTGGAAATAAGCAATATCTTATTACAGTTTTAACTTTTTGAGAGCGGTTGCCAAGTATAACCTAACCAACGACAAAGAAAAGTTTGCATTTTTTCCGCTAACTATTAAGTAAGAGAGCAACCTTCTCCTAAACATACTCTATCACTTCGTTAAAAACATTCTGGCACTAATTTACATTTATCAGAAAATTTTCAGATGAAGTTATCCCCTAACCAAATGAAAAATTGGAAGAAAATGAGGGCAAATTAAAAGAAGACACAGAAAGTGCTGTTATATCTTCAGTTGATCCAAACTTACCTCTAAGGGCAGAAACAGATGCATCAGATTTTGTGATTGGAGCTTGATTCTTCTGTAAAAAAGAAAGCTTATACATTGGCGGAGGATCTCAGATAGTGGAGACATTTCCTATTAGGATAAATATTTAAACTCATAAAGGACCAGTGATCTTTCGCATTCATATCCCACACAAAAATACCAAGAAAAAAAATGGGATAAGAAAATAATAATGTGTTGTCCTATTTCAAATAGGACTTTAAGTACCTACCGGAACGGATAAATAAGTTGCTGATTCATTTTCCTGGTATTTATTCTTTTATGTATTGTAAAGAAGAAGAACTTATATTTACATGAAACACTGTTCCCAAACTATACAACGATTATATCATTTTTCAGAAATGTAAAATACTGCGTTACTCTTTGGAAGACTATATATATATACATAGTAATCAAGAACAGGTGGGATAGATAGTTCAGTGCACACACAAAAAGAAAAAAATCTCCAAGAGTAACATTTTCGGGGATCTCTCACCCTTCGTCAGTGAGGAGTGAAGAGAGTCTCTCTTCACTCCCCACTCAACTTTTGAATTAAAATTGATAAGGAAAACTTCATTCGGAAAAATAACTAATTCCGGCTACTAAGCCTTCAAGCCTTCTAAGCCGGCTTTTTTTCTTAAAAGCTGTTATGATTATAAGCTTAATAGCTACATTTGATCGGAATTCGCTCATACGGCCAAGCTGCTAAAGGAACAACAGTGGAGATGAAGGTGAGTCTCTTTCCTTTTTCCCTCAGAGGGTGAGTCGGTTCTTCTAAGGAACTACCCAAGAATAGAAAGAATTTATTAGAAGGATAAAAATATAATTTTATCACTCATTAAACATTACTGTTGTAACTGTACAAGATCATTTAATGAATTATTCAATTGATATTATCAATGCATAAAAATAGAATATAGGTAATAATCATTATAATAAGTGGGAAATAGGCAAACAATGAAACTCACCCTCCCTTCTGTTCCAGTAATTTACAATTAATTTTTTAAAGAACCAAAAAAAGTCTTAAATAATAAAAAATAGGCTTATGCTCCCTAACCTGAAGCCGAGACTGAAGGGTGGAAGGAGTTTGTAAAACGGTGGTGGAGGTAGGGGTAGGGGAGTGAGAAAGGAGTGTTTTATTTTTTCATGTTTGCTTTTCTTTTTCTTCTTCCCCCCTCCCTTCTTCCCCCCTCCCTTCTTCCCACCTCCCTTCTTTCCTCCCTTCTTCTTTCCCCCTCCCTTTTGACCGTCTTTTTCTATTTCATCTTCGTCTTCTTCCGTAGTTTCTTCCTCTTTTTCATCTTCGTCCTCCACCTCACTCTCAGAAATCTCATCCTTCTCCTCTGTAAAAAAAAAAAAAAAAACAACTTATTTTTAATTTATTTTCAGAAGATATTTATATCTTCTTAAACATTAAAATTTAACCTTTTTGAATATCCACAGAATTAAATTCGCATATAAAAATGAAACTCTACCCGTAACTTTATTTTTGGATTTTTTAAAAACATTACTTTCAAAGCAAGGGATTAGATATTCATATCAATAAAATACTTATGGAGCTTAGGAGGAGTACCTTATGACATTTTGAAAATGTAAAATTTCTACTGCTTTTGGTCTCAAAATTCTTTGCTAACCTAACCAACAGCTAAGAAATGAATTTTAAAAGCAATTGAAAATTTCTTTTTTAAATAAAAAATTCTCACTTGAAGCTTGACGTTAGGCTAATGTTAACGAATTACAAATTTCTTTTACATTATCTTCTCAAAAATATCCTGCTAGTTATGATCACCAATATCTTTTAATACTAACAAGAATGTAAAAATAATAATTATTATATTTAAGATGTAACTGTTGTTATGAAAATATAATTTTTTCAGAACAGGCTAAGCTGCTTAGTTTATCTGCTAATTGAAGTAAGCTGTCACTGGTCATGTATATTGCAAAGCAAGCTTTATTCAATATTAAGTTTTATAATATTAATTTAAGGAGGCTTAAAAAACATTCAATATTTGAACTTTGTGTATGTACGTCCAAACCAATTTAGTAGTTTTGAGTGGAATAATAGTAGCTTTGCAAAAATATGTGTGCTAAGCCTAATTTTAAAAGACTTGTTATGTTTATGTTTCATCAAGTGAGCATATGACTCTATTTTCAGTAAAATTTACTTTAACATAAAACTTTTACCTTTTTCACCACTCTTTTGAACACCGTCGGCTGTTAAAGGTTGATTTTCTACTCCTGTAAAAACATTGCGGTTATTAGTAATATATCAGAAAAATAAATCATATGTTATCGCACTATATTCTTTATTCTATATTCCATATATCACAGTCCGTTGAAAGTTTCCGCCACTGACTGTTTCTGTAAAACTCTACTGAAAAGCATGATTAAAATATAAATTTATAAAAATTAAGTTGAGTTAACCAATAGTTTGACCTTCATAATTTCATAGGAGCCGTGCGTCAAAAACTTCTGGAAGTTTTAAGTGCTTATATATCAAAGAAGCTATTTAAATTCTCAATTTTTTTTTCATAAATGCTTTGCCGAGAATTTACAGAAAAGCCCTCAGATAGAGAGGAAAATTGTAGAAGCAATTCACAAGAATACCATTTGGGGAGGCTAATGGTATTCTTACTCAAAGAGTAGTAAATAAAATTATTAATTTAGAAAAACTGAAAGAAACAATGACTTTATTGGATGATGTCACATTTGGTGGAAATAAGCAATATCTTATTACAGTTTTAACTTTTTGAGAGCGGTTGCCAAGTATAACCTAACCAACGACAAAGAAAAGTTTGCATTTTTTCCGCTAACTATTAAGTAAGAGAGCAACCTTCTCCTAAACATACTCTATCACTTCGTTAAAAACATTCTGGCACTAATTTACATTTATCAGAAAATTTTCAGATGAAGTTATCCCCTAACCAAATGAAAAATTGGAAGAAAATGAGGGCAAATTAAAAGAAGACACAGAAAGTGCTGTTATATCTTCAGTTGATCCAAACTTACCTCTAAGGGCAGAAACAGATGCATCAGATTTTGTGATTGGAGCTTGATTCTTCTGTAAAAAAGAAAGCTTATACATTGGCGGAGGATCTCAGATAGTGGAGACATTTCCTATTAGGATAAATATTTAAACTCATAAAGGACCAGTGATCTTTCGCATTCATATCCCACACAAAAATACCAAGAAAAAAAATGGGATAAGAAAATAATAATGTGTTGTCCTATTTCAAATAGGACTTTAAGTACCTACCGGAACGGATAAATAAGTTGCTGATTCATTTTCCTGGTATTTATTCTTTTATGTATTGTAAAGAAGAAGAACTTATATTTACATGAAACACTGTTCCCAAACTATACAACGATTATATCATTTTTCAGAAATGTAAAATACTGCGTTACTCTTTGGAAGACCAAATAATTATAATAAATAATAAAGAGTATTATAATTTAACCCATTTCACGTGCCAATACTAGAGAAATATTAGTTTGTAATAATAATCTGCTTCCTTATTTTCACCCCAACACGAGCCCTCTGAAACAAAAACAAAACTTTATGTGTTACAGTAATTTGGTTATTTTCGGATTTAGAAGGACCTATAATTATCAATGTTACTAAAAAAAAAAAAAGTTTGGAATTTTCGACCTGTGTTATTATTTCAGTTAGTAAAGCACGCGTACATTTAAAAACCTTAGTTCGACAAGCGCAAAGAACTCCAATAAAACCAGCTTCACCATTTAAACGTCTAAACGTAATTTTAAAGGTTTACTTCCACCCAGAAGACAGAACAAATATATTTTAATGGTCGTGGATTAGTATTAACGATTCCAGTTTGCATTCACTTGTTCAGATTACGAATTCACCGTCAACTGTCAATATGCTTAGAAACACTATTCGCGAACTTCGAATTAAAAAACACTCTTGACCTCTCAAGGTATTGCTATCTAGTAGCTACTATAACTAGTCAAACTACTCCATACAACGCGCCTGGAAATTGGTCAAACGAACAATGGAGTTAGTTGGAATAAAATCTAACTTGCAAAAAAAAAATCACATGATCTTGTTATATTACTGCGCGAAATGGTTATTAGAAGTACCTGTAAAGATCTGGAAAGATCAGGAAAGATTCTAAAGTCTCTTCTGACATGACTACAATCCCCAGGAACCGATTTGCTTACACTTCCTGTCTGAAGATGTGTGAATCAAAAGTAGACTTGCTAACCTACAGTAAGCCTGAGTAGTCCTGAATATGCACTAATTCCTCTTCCAGGCATGGGAGAAACTGGAGTAAACGCAAGACAACTGGCTACTGTTGGGACTTCCTTTACACCTACCCAGGACGAAGATGATTAAGGAACGGCTGAAGATAACGAAGGTGAAGATAACAACCTTTAACTTAGAACTCTATTCCTTTGGCTGAAAAATTTCCATTAAATCACCATTATGGAAACCTACCTGAACAATTAAAATCCAATGAGGTTCGATGCACGCCCCATACCTGCAAACTCCGTCTTGAACAAGGCAGGAGTGAATGTAATAACTGACTAAATATTTATGTTGTTGTGGTTTATTATCCCACGTAAATTTTAACTTTTTTTAACCAGCTAAGGTTCGATCCCTGGCTGGGACAGATAGATTTTATTCTATTCCCTCGCATTAATTTTTTGTAATAACTGAATATGTGTTTACGACTTGGGAATCCCTTTTTCAATGTAAATTTTTGCATTCAGTAACTGAATTTTGTGAATTAAAGCCTCGCATTCTTCGGCATCTTTATTGCAACACCTTGCCTTAGTTTACATTCTTCTGTAGGCTAAATGTGAATATTACCGACTATAAAGATGTGTTTGAGAATATTACCTTGCTCTTGTTTGACCTCCTCTCCTTCCAGCTTGCGAAGAGTCGGGTCATAGTTTTGATCCTTCCCTGTTTCTGTAAAAAAGGAAGCGGCATATTATTATTTCTGTCAGAAAATATCAGATATAGTGCTGTTACTCTTATAAATTTAGATTGTTGATTAGAAAATTTAAGGTTAAATTGTCTTAAAAGAAGCACTATATTCGATTGCGTTTCATACAGAAACGGTCATTATGCCTTTGTATTAAATTAATTCAAATCAAATATATTAATATTATTATATATATAGATAGGCCGACGGGAAGCTGGGTCTTTTGCCCAAGTTACTCCACCTTCATATTTTTAGACTTATTTGTGTAGGGAGATATGCTGACTCATTGATTTTTTTTTTCATTTATTAAAGTAGATTACAGCGAGGTTATATTTACAAGCAAGATAGTGCAAGTTGACTGTTTCAATTGGGGTAGGAACTATTATATTTAAGAAAGCATGCTAGGAACAGTGAGTATTCTAAATTTCCTTTCTTTAAACGACAAAACTGCCTTAACATATTTTTTTAGTGAGTTATTTTATACATACATTTATTTTATTCGTCTTAATAATCATTTAAAGGTTATGATTTACTTTAATTTATAAACGATTTTATTTGCCAAATGGTCAAATATAATATAAAAATTGATGTGAGTCAGTAAGATCCATCATTGACATCAAACCGTCGAAAAAAAGCTATGATACTTAATTATTTTAATAAACTAGATATCTTGTTCATTAAATTCTACTAATACTGTCAAAGTTTATAAAAACGGAGAAAATAGTTTATTAATAAATTTATACTCAGTTTCTAATTAGCATTATGTAAAGTACATTCTCTAACACTTAGCAGGTAAGAACTGTTGTATTCCAACAAATATCACAGTATAATATCAGCTGACTGTAGTATTCGAATGTATATCTAAATGATTTCTTTACTGTAACAATTAAAATATTTTTGCACATAACGTTTTATTACAGAGTTATATTACAGAGTTATATTACAGTGGAGATGGAAGCGAGCATCTAGTGATTTACCAATTCATTACATGTTTTATAACCTTCATTAATTACCACTAACCTGTTTTGAAAATGAACTACTAGGAGTAGCTCTAAATATATCATTATGTGATTTAACTAGTTTTGTCTGTGGTGGATTTTTTCGGGTGGTGGATAGAAGAACTGCCCAAGTTCATTCCACTCCTCTCCAAGTGGGAATTCATGACTAGGGTACCCCGAAAGGTGTCCGAAAGGAAGACGAATTCATTTTTTGCCGCAATCCTGCACGTGTTGCTCCATAACGTTGACTGTACGCAGTAAATCTTTACCGTAAGCATGTCGGAACTCGATTGGGTGGGCGATAAACATTATCACCCCAATGTGGGTGATTGTCTCAAAGTAATACTTACAACTATTACCTCCAGGAGAACACCATCTAATGCTCTGCTGCTCTTTAGTACTCTAATGCTCTCTATTGGGTTGTATCTATAAGAACTCTCCTGAAAATGTGCGACCACAAAGTAAATTAACATCAATGGAGAGGTGACCACTGGCAGACGAACGAAAGTCTCTCGCCTCGGCGACGAGACTCCAAAAAACGCAACTCGGTCGAAGAGACTACCAATCATGTCTGTTATAGAAGGGTATCTTCATATTGACCATATTCTGGTACGTTTGAGATTCATTTTATACAGCAAACGAACAGATTTTGTTTTGCTTTTAATTTGTTAAAAATAGTAGATCCATATTCAATACATCTTAAAATGTGAAACGGAATAATGTAGTTCTAGAGCAGAACTACGAAATAATTTTTTTTTTGTTACTATTCCTAAATTTTTTTAATGATAATAAGCAGGAATGATAAATTCCATAATGGGATTTATTATAATTTACTTGCAGTTTGTTACTTTTTATCTGGCTCTGCGTAATACGAATATATAAAGGGGTTAATGGCGTTTAAAAGGATTCTTTAGGTATAAAAATAAAAAAAAGTCCATCTTCTTGGGCGTTAGGATACATAAGTTCCATCAGATACTTTAATTAATCGTCCTTTTATCGATGTATTTTGATTGATTGATTATTGTGCACCATTGGGGCTGTTGGTGAGGCACAGATCGACCACGTTCAGCTTACCGTAACTTGAATGTTTAAGGTCTAAGTTTTATTTACATAACTAAGTCATTTTTACGAATGAAATCCAAACCAGCCAGACTATCTAACCCATGACAGCGAACCCTAACAACTTCCACTGATTGTTAGGGTGCAGTAGTACTATTATAGTGTTTGTGACTTACCTATAGTAACTTTCCTCACTAAAATGTGGAACATAAACAGTTGCGGCTTCCGCCCCCTTGCTTGCATACTCTTCATATTTGTTTCTCAAGGAATGTGTTCTCTGCAAAGTCACTGGTGCCTTCTTAGCATATAACTCTGGTGTTGTCGCTCATGTGTCAAACTGTGTAAAGTCTTTGTCGAGAATCTTGCTTGCTATTTTGTTAGGTGAATATTACTTAACTAATCACATGAACTCACTTAATAAAATTTAGGTTACAAAACAAAGGGAGGATTTTATTCGATGAGCAGTAACTATTTTGCGATGGGGAAATTAGTGAAAGAGTACATTTAAACATGACTGACTTCATGAATGTACATAATAACTCTGGATATATAGTGATTAAATGATAAGTTCTCAAGCTTTATTTACTTATTGCAACGAGTTAATTTGAGTTAATGAATTAATTAACCTGGATCGATATGGGTACAATTTCTGGTTCTGGTTAGATTAAAGTGAAACGATACAATTGTAGAGATATGTCAGGAAAACAATTGTTTTTATTATTTGAATTTTAGCCCGGTGACTAAGTCTGCTTTGCGCTTAGGCAGATAATTAATTATTTACTTGACTTAATTAGGGGTTATAGCCTTTGTAGGCAGGGATTATAGCCTTTGTAGGCAGGGATTATAGCCTTAGTAGGCAGGGACGTAGGTAATGGCTTCTCCAACCTCTGTGCTATTTACCAAATTATCTATTATAAATAGTAGACCAGACGGTTTTTTTGATCTACTGAGAAGCTAGAAAGGTAGACATTAAATGTCTTTTTTCATAATACACCTGTATTATGTTTTGCGAATTTCGTAAACTCAATGAATTCTCAGCGTCATTGATAAGTATTTTTATTTCAAATTTCCATATAAACAAAAAACTTGTCTCTCATCAATAAACAAATCCATTTAAATGCCAATAACAATACAAACAAATAAATATTACGCTCGCTACTGCCAAAAAAAAACAAAAACAAAAAAAAACCAACATTTGTTTATTCCAACTTCACATTACAGTTGTTCCTGTCATATTAGTCCGATTTCGTTCAATAACAAACTCAGTCATTCTTTTATAATTCAAAGCAACTTTCCAAATTTCATTATGAAAAACAATTAATTTTTGGCTGGTGAATCATTAAATTAAAACTAAATTGAAATTTTTTTTTTTTTTTCACCCGTTACCCACTTATAATTGTTATATTTCTTTGCGATAGTTTTGAGATATTTTATCATTAAGCAATTCTTCGCTGAGTTATACAATAATTATATCTAATAATTATGTAACTAAATTAAATATTACGCTCGCCTCAAAAAGTCTTTATTTACTTGCACTTAATACTTTAAGTAATCCCTCAATCATACTCGTTCGATTGAACTTAGATACGAAGTAATTAATATATAAATAAATAAATAAATTAAGTAATAAATAATAATAGTTTTTTTATTTAATGGCCCCTAACAAAGCAGGTAGCCCTTAGGCAGAACTATCGAGATAAACTACAAGATTATTTTTCCAGAAAGGAGAATTTTGGTTGATCATAGTGGACCTTTCAAATTGGCTTTTGTAATGATAAGCCGATTGATTGGTCTTTGAAGGAAGACAGGGAAGAGATGGGAGTTTCTGGACCCAACTTGAAAATCTCCAAAGATTTAGGATTACATTACCTGATCTCATGTGCAGCTCTGCCCCCCTCCACTCTTTAAAAATCTAGTAAAATGACCATTTTAGTCGAGATCAAAACGAATGGCAGTATCAATTAATTAATGACAGCATATACGGATTCCCATGGCAGCATAAATGGATTTCCAATGGATTCATTGCCATGAAGCAATGTCAGTACAAATAAGTATCCAAGCTGGATAAATATCTTTAAAAAGAAATTTTTAGTTGACAAACCTCACTAGATGTGACATATTTAGCGGTCGAGTGCTGTTTTTTCCGCATTACTGTATAAAATAGACTGATAAGACTGTTATCTCTGGTTAAGTATTTTCGGTTGAACCCAGTACAGCTTCCCCATTGATAGAGTCACCCCTCCACCCACTCGGAAGAGCTATCTCCTGAAGATCCGCGGTAGCCTCTCGGGTCGACGTCCTCTGGTCTTCCTGCATTCGTACACAGTTCGCGGTCCGGGATGCTCCTCCTCGTACTTCTCTTCAGGTAGGCCACCTCCACTCACCTAAGCCCTCACTTGGAATAGTCATCATTCGAATCCCTTATTCTGGAAGTTAAGGAATTACATAAATTACATAAAGGAATTACATATTTTTAATAAAAATATAATGTACGTCTCTAAGCAATTAATTTATTTTATCATGAACATATTGAAGAATTATGAGCCTTATGAGTTTAAGGAAATAAATTTTACTCCATTTTCTGTAAATGTTTCGCAAAATACATTCATAAACATAAACAAAATTGGCATGAAAATTCACACTTCCCATCGTATATTTCAGAAGAAAATGAATTGATGATCTGATAGTATGTAATTAATAACGAAATGTCGAGTTTCATAAATTATTTTAAGCGTGTAAATTTATAATGCTTTAAAACTGCATATTGCAAGAAACAAAAAAAAA
>KZ806923.1:169056-193604 GCA_000696205.2 Oncopeltus fasciatus | reverse complement strand
GTTAGCCTCCCTTGCAACCACTAAGGGTCATTGGAGGGAGGGGCTATCTACAGGTTGCCACCCTATTTTAAACACCCATGGCTCAGGACAAGCTTCTATATTATAAATAAAAGATTGACCTGGGCGGGATTTGAACCCGCGGCGTCAGGATTGCGCAGCCATTTTATGATGAGCATTACTAATAAAGTAAGGTTAGAATGTTGAATGAAGAAATATAAGAATGTTTTTATTTAAGGTAGTAATTATTTAAATAAAATGAAATAATAATATCTAACTTATGAAGTTATTAAATAAAAATCTTAGAAAAGTAAATCAAACATTAAAAATAAAATTACTAATATCTTGCTTATATATTTTCTTTTTACCAGTTATTTATTTTAAAAAACAATAAGCTGTTACAGAAAATAAAACAAATAAAAATTAGGAGTGCTCCTGGAAAAACATTGATAGAAATTTTTTTTTCGATGCACAGAAACAATTTAATGCTAAATATTTGGCATACTGGGATAAATTTTCGATATAAGGAGGCTTAAGAAACACGGAAATTCGATATACTGGGATCTAACCATAAATAAACCATATAAAGTTGTTCGTTTAGACAAATTCTTTGGAAAAATATATATTGAGGTCGTTTTGATTTTATGCTTTTTATAATATTTTTAGAATGTTTCTGCAGGTAATAAAAATGATCAAATCCAAAGGTGAGGATGTGTTAAAACTTCGTTCTTATTTATTTATATCCTTTTGGAAACTGAAAATTTTGATTTAAACCAAAATCTTTATATTTTACCTTGAAATATTGCTAAATAATTTTTAATACAAATTAACAATAAAAATTTAAATTTTTATTAATTAAAAAAATTTTATTTTAGTTTAATAATTTTTGAGTTTGTTTTAGTTTTGTTAGTTTTTATTCCAATGAAGTTATGGAAATAGGTCATATTTGATAACGCAATCTCTACAAGAAAGCCGCTTGATTGGAACATCAGAAATTCCTTCACATCAAAACCTATTTATTCCTGTTTTGCATATTTATTTATATAGTTAGGCATTTTTTTAAATAATACATTTATGTAAGATAAGTCATCTTAAAATCTTATTTATTTATAAATTAACAAAAAAGTTCTATTAGACGCAGTATTACACTAAACTTTAAGTATTGCAGAAGAATTATTTATTAAAACAAATGACTGTGATAAAAATTTATAAAGTGTGAAATATTGCTAAATAATTTCTTTAGGCAGAATGTGTGATATGAAATAGAATTATCAAGAAATGATATATGAAGAATATATTATTTAAATTTCATGAATATGCTTTTATTATTATTTATAGTAAATTATTAAATCGATCTCGATTGTGGGGATTTTTGAGATGTGTATAGTTTTTATAAAAAATGGTTTAATATTTTTTTAAAATATAAGTGTATCTATATAATATCTATGAAAGGTCTCAAATTACTGTGTCGCTTACCAATTTGAATGGCTTTTGGTATTCATTAAAGTAAGAATAAGTTTACCAAACGCTACATAAGATGACTCCCATTCGATATTCACTTGTAGCCCACAAAATATCTCTCATATATCAACACAAAAAGGTTCTGATAACTAAATAACCGCTAATTTTCGTACCTGAAATGTGAGGTAAAAGCTGTGCAATTGATGGGTTTGATCGCCTTGTATGTAAATTAGATATGTTTGATATTTTGATCTAGAAGACAGGAAAATATGGGAGTGGGGGGTTACTTTTAGTTATTGCAATAGGTACTAGAAGAAAAAAGATATTTTATCTACTATCCAGAATAGTTTGATTTATAAGACAATTATATATGGAATTGCTGTAAAGTTCGAATTTCTAGAGTTCGTAAACTTGATTCCCTCTCCTTTCATGGGGAACGTGGCTTTTCTAATTTCATTGCTGCCTTTCAGTCAATCTCCTTGGATGTTTAAATGGGTAGTTCATGAATAATGGTGACTGATGGAATGGAAAAGGCTTCATAAGTATCTCTTTAAAATTATAATATTGACTCATTATTAATTGACAAAAACTAATTCTCGAAAAGTATTATTACCTCATCTTTTTAGATTCTATCCATGCCCAAAAAAAGTAAGTTGTGTATGAGTTGTGACATGAAACAAAGTAAGTATACAAAGACTCTCAATGATTTTTCTTTTTCTGTGAAGACCTATGAATAGTTATGAATTTGTCCTTTTAGTCAGGTATTTGTTGAAGATCATTCTATAATTAATTGTGATTAACCTATTAATAGGATAACTTGACAATCCTTTTTTTGAATATATAAATATTTTAAAATACAATATTATATTCATGAAGTAGGTTTTTCTCCTATGAAAGAACTAAAACTTAGCTTATCTAATCAATAATCTAGCTTAGCTAATCCAATCCCTCAACTGAATATAACTGCAAAGCTTAGTGGAGAGATTAACACACATTCGTTTTACAGTTTCCCCCTGCTCGAAACGGGAGAAGGCTTCTGGATTCCTGAAGATAATGATACGCCTGAAATATTGGATAACAATGTCATACCTGTTAGTGATAAGGCTGCAAAAGTCTGTAAGACCGAGGAATGTAAAGAAGTTGGTGAGTAATGATTCAGGTTTCTGATTATTGTTTTTCCATTGAAATGGAAATGTCTATTGTTATTTTTGTTAGGGTCCGGCCAAGGTTGATCCAATAAATACTATCTCAATCAAGAACTTGTGATGTCTCGCCTTCTTGATTGCCCTAAAGGTGGCTTCAGCTTTACAATGTAAGCTAAATCGCCGGGAGATAATTAAAAATACACATTTTTTAAAAGTGTACATTTTGGATCAACCTGGACCGAGCCCCCTTAAAAAAAAATCTACTAATAATCTCTACGGTCAAAAACTCTCCAGTTAAGGTCATTCTAATTTCGAAATTTTACTGGATTCATGTAACCTCAAAAATCATTACATTTATGAAATACTGGACTTAGAATTTTTTGATAAATCGTTGACCGTCAATGGATTCCTTATATGTCCAAGAAAACGAGAAAAAAAATTTTTCTTGATATATAGTAGCAATAAGTGCATAATGCGATATTTAGAAGATTCGAATAAACATTTAAAAGAAAATCTTAGTCCTAGTTTTGATTAATTATTTTGATAATTTATCATTTTAGCGGACTCCATCCTGAAGAACCTCAATACCTCTGCCGACCCATGTAAGGAGTTCTTCGAGTTCACCTGCGGCGGATGGACCAAGAACCATCCTGTCCCGAGGACTGAGTCCAACTGGAACCAGTTTAACCAGGTTGACCACCTCCTCAACCTGCAGCTAAAAGGTAACTCGTGATCAATACACGCCTGCAAGAAGTTATCATAATGAGAGCAGTTTGTGATAGTGCATAGCATGAAGCTATTAAATGCACAAGTTCTTTATTTAACGAAATTTAAACAAGTTTAAGAACGAAATTAGACAGACAGGAGTAAAAATGTTTTTTTCGATGCAGTGTGCTTAAAAGCCGAAATTAGTTTGTTTTTTTTGTTTGTTTTTTTTAAATTAAATTTATCGTATAGCATTTACATGCAAATTGAAAGGCTAAGTTCACTAAAGAGTTAATCGGACGAGTAGAAGTAGGGAAGGAAGCGGGCGTAATATATAGCCTAGAGTAAAATCAATCAAATTTAACATAATTAACATTTGAGATAATCCCCACTCTTCTTATTATCAAACCAGTTGCATTATTATATTCCTAATTCAGAATTCAAATTTAAATTTTTAATTTTAGTTTAAATTGCTTGGACTTCTATCTCTATTGAAATTTAAACTCTGAAAGTTTTCCCTCAGTGTTCGTTCAAATAATTGACTAACAAATTATGCTCATAATTTATTTGTGTGATTAGCAGTGATTAAATTAGTGAACTATGACTTATTTAATAGTGGTCAATGTTAAAATTTTTTTAATCAAGTTCGAGGTGCCTAGCGAAATTGAACAATTAGGAGTAGTGGTTCATTGTTACCGTAAATTTTAACGCTACCATGTTAGAAGTTGCTAGTTGTTGTTTTTCTTAATGAATTTTGGCATTTCGTTTTTAAACGTAAAATGAAAGAATGAGTTAAGAAAAGTGTGAGTTGGACCTTTTCAGCTGAAAATAAAATCAATTTTTTGCCTTTTGATAGATCACAGTGAAAAACAAAAGGTTTTTATCTTAAAATTCACTATGATTATTTAAAAAAATAAAGACCAAAGACAAAAGTTTTTGGGAGTAATGGGAACTGGAGGGAATTTAGTTTTCTCAGCTAATACATTTTCTCGATTTTATTTTGAATTTATAATTATCATAATAATAGGAAAGACCGTCTAGATAGAACTAATTGAACTACGTTAATTAATCAGTATTAAATGGAAATTTTAATTGAGTATGTTTGAATTGAAGTATGTTTCTAATTAATTTTGATTTCAAGTAAATCCCATTTATGTTAAATTGTTTTAGAGCAATTTACCGAGTTACATTGCAATCAAATTGATATTACAACTGCTAGAACTTAAGGAAGGTTAGGGTTTCATGTTCCCCCATTCTCCTGTCAATATATTGTATCAAAAAGAACTTATTGTATTGGTTATTTCTATGTTTTATGCCAAATTTTATCCCATTTATATAACAATACACATGATTTATATATTCTATCTTTAGATCACAATAAGCCTCCATGTATTTACCATTTCATCTTCCGGGTTGGACCGAGTCAAATTGTTGTTATTTGCCGAGCTTTCGCACATCATGTGATGGCTTCTTCAGGGCTGAAAAGAGAATGAGAGTTGTAAAGAGTAAAGATATTAAAATTAATAATATGCTATAGTTAATGAAATATATGTCCGTTATGGCGTAAAAGATAACTCGATAACATCCATGGCTCAGGACAAGCTTTCAATATAAATAAAAGATTGACCTAGGCGGGATATGAACCCGCGGCTTCAGGATTGCGAGACCCGTACGGATCCCCTGAGCTAGCCTGGCGCCCCTGGATTTTACCTTTATTTTTATTTTAAGTAAAGGTAAAAGCTGTGCAATTGATGCGTTTGATCGCCTTGTATGTAAATTAGATATGTTTGATATATTGATCTAGAAGACAGGAAAATATGGGAGTGGGGGGTTACTTTTAGTTATTGCAATAGGTACTAGAAGAAAAAGGATATTTTATAAGCGAATAAATAATCTAATTCTAAGACTTAATCTTTACAACTCTCATTCTCTTTTCAGCCCTGAAGAAGCCATCACATGATGTGCGAAAGCTCGGCAAATAACAACAATTTGACTCGGTCCAACCCGGAAGATGAAATGGTAAATACATCTGACGACCGACGAAGCCTACGTGAACAATAAGCCTCCAGTCAAATGTGTTTCATTTTACTCATTTGACATATTTTTATGCTTTGTAATTAATGGTTTATGCCAAATTAGTATTGTAAAAATCTCAATTTTATGTAACAATTAGGAGTTCTTGTAATTGTTCAAGTTCGGAGAGTAATTCCTAAAACCCTTCGTTTTATAATAATCAATGGAGACATCTTCATTGAGATAATTAAGATAATTATTACAACTGCTTAATTAAAAGGAGTATTGCAACAGCACTCGTGGCAGATAATCCTTCTTGGCCCATTTTTCTTATCCATCACTTGAATATTCTTTTTTCAGTTTTTCTTATAGCTGTCTTAAGTAATTAGAGATTATATGCCGTATTATTTTAAACTGACTTCTGTTTAAGCAATGGATCAGGTAGAGGGAAGGACATGAAATAATTTTACTTCATAAGACATTTGGTTATATTAAAGTTTGTTTAATAAATAAAAAAAATGCATATTCTTCAATATATGAATTTATCCATATCATTATTTTTATCTACTTTCAATGGAAAGATATCTGTTCCAACTATAGATTAAAATAAACTTGATGTACATGTAAATTTGTTTATTAAAGGAGTCCTAAGAAGGATAGCATAAAGATAGGTTAAGTATTGTGTTGGGGGACCTCAGAAGATATCAATAAATATACTTATTTCCGAAGACACTTTAGTTGACATCTCCTGTTTTTTTTTTGTTTTTTTCTTGTGCTTACAGAAATTTTGGAGAAGGAGGGGAGTCCTGGAGAGCCGGAAGCTGTCGCCGATGCCAGAAGACATTACGCCGCTTGTCTCAAACCAGGTGCATTAGTTGTATTCCTTATTCAGAATTCCACTTTGAATATGCTTGGACTATTACCTCTAACTACATAAACTGTGAGAGTTTTCCCTCGATGTTTGTTCAAATAATTAACAAATAAAGTTTACTGATATTTTATTTCTGTAATTAGCGGTGATAAAATTAGTTAGCAACAAATTATTTAACAGTGATTTATATTGAAATTTTTAAATCAATAAACAAAACAAATTATTGAAATTTAAGCCACGTCTACTGACTCATTTCTCAAATCAATAGCAGAAGCATACAGATTATAAAAATTGCTGAAAAGTATAAACTAAAATAATCGTGCTATTATGAACGATAGCAGAAACTATTAATGTTTTTCTTTGTTCATGCGAATTCACGAAACTACCACTCCCATTATTAGCATTTCAACCATTAATTTATTCGTTTTATCTTTTAGTGAAGAAAACCCACATAGAAAAATTATATTCCTTAATTAATATAATTTTATTTAAACAAATTTATAATAATAGAATATAAATTTTAAAAGTGATATTATAGTCAATCTGAAAATTTAACTCTTCCTATTTGATAATCGTTAATTATGGAATGCATATCGATTAGTTATGGTATTGAATCGCTCCAAGGCTTTTTCTCAGTTTTAAATAGCTTTCAAAGTGGCTGGTACATATCCCTTGTTAAGTCCCTGAAGAAACGTCCATTAACGCACAGCTATTAGAGCAAATACAATATTAGAGCATTATAAAAGTTATTAATCTTTTTCTTCTTACATTTCGCCTTACACCAAAAAAATATATATTAAAATTAATAATATGCTATAGTTAATGAAGTATATGTCCGTTATGGCGTAAAAGATAACTCGAACTGTTAAAATTGCGAATGAACCTTCGCAAGATTTTACCCCTTTTTTTTCTTTTTTTTTTTTTTGCTGTGTTAGCCTCCCTTGCAACCACTAAGGGTCATGGAGGAAGGGACTATCTACAGGTTGCCACCCCTTATAAACATCCATGGCTCAGGACAAGCTTTTAATATAAATAATAAAAGATTGACCTGGGCGGGATTTGAACCCGCGGCTTCAGGATTGCGAGTCCCGTACGGATCCCCTGATCTAGCCTGGCGCCCCTGGATTTTACCTTTATTTTTATTTTAACGCTAAGAACAATTATGCGATTATTAGAGAGAAAAATTAAAGTAATAAATAACAGAGAATGTACGTCATTAAACCCTGCGAAATTTCAGAAATTTATTAGATTTATTGTTTTTGAGAGCTTAATATTCATTTTTGAGTCATAGAAAGAGTTTTTAGATGTATTATAATGTCAGTTTTAAAATGTATACTATATTGACATAAATATGTTTGAACTAGGTGTTTCGAGATGAAAGAGCGTGTATTTTGTCTATTTTATTTAATAAAAATAAAAATATTTAGGAACAATGTAATATTTTCTAGCAATCTTGATCGTTTATTTTCAGCTTTTGATATTATTGTTTCAATAAGTCCGCCTAATTCATTATTTATTTGAGACTTAAGTTCCCGACTCCCAATCTGTTCTTTGTTTCACTAAAGTATTTGGTAGATGTCCTTTCTAGTGTCATCATTGTTGGATATGAGATTCTTTTTGAATTTGGTCGGATGGCATGAAATAAATCGACTATCCTCTCAGAATTTTTTTATTTTTATTTTGTCATAAAAATTATATTTTTAATTAAAAGGTCACATAATGTAAAAATATATGCTTGTACAGCGGACGAGGACGAGACTGTGAGGCACATGGTGGAACTAGTGAAAGAGTATGGTGGCTGGCCGATGACAGCGCGCCACTGGAATGGGCGCGGCTTCAACTGGGAAGTAATGCTCTCCGAACTGATACGGGAGCTATCGGTGACTCCCATATTCTCCATCTATGTCTACGTCGACAGGAAGAATTCCTCGAGCAGGGTTCTCACGGTAAGTGCATACAGTGGCTGCTCCTGTTGCTACAGTGGGTATGTATACATGGCCCATCAAATTAGTCACTCAAAATCTATTCTAAAATTCAGGTATGAATACCATTGTGAAAATTTGAGCTTCGAAAAGAATATTAGGACACTCTGAATATTTGAAGGCATCATAGGCATTCTTATTGCATTTTTTTTAGGCTAATCTGAACTCGAAAACAATTTATGCTCTTATAAGCTAATTTAAAAAAAAAATATTATACTGTTTTCATTATTCAATAACATGTTAAGTCATAAAAAATGTAGCATTAAAGATTTTTCATAAACATAAAAGAAGTTTTTTCTCCTTAAAATAGCAAAATGCCTTCTATTTTTTAAATATTATAGCAAAAGGTTATTGATAGTTTCCAGAGTACTAGGTTGATCATTTAGAACTGATTATTTTAATTACATCTTCATTGAAAAAAAAGAATACATCTATGTGATCCATGTTTATGGCGCTTCATTTATGATATTGTTTTATTATTGGGTTATGATGCTTAAATACATTAAATTAATATTATGCTTATATCTTCTACTAAGATTACCCTCTATATTCTACTCCACTGGATATCTTCATCGCAGGAGATATCTCTGTACAATGCTTAGAAAGTTTGATAAATGGGTTACCAATTAGTAAAATAAAAGTCTAAATAAATTTCTTGGGGTTCGAGTACGCATATTTAAAAACTCAAACAAGTTATATGTTAGTTTATTAATACTCCCGCTCCTCTGAGACTAATAATTTTTTATTCGAAAATGTATGTAATTTGTATAATATAAAAAAAGGTAAACATGCTTTTATGTTATACAAATTCTGTTCAATTGACATAATTAAATATTTTAAAAAGAGCACTGTATATCCTATGTTCCAAAGGGTTCAGAAATTGTCCCTGTACGCGGTTTAGGTGGATCAAGGGAGTCTGAGCTTGCCACGTGCCATGCTCACAGACACCGTGGCTTACTCAAGCCAGCGCTCGGCACTTCGGGAGTGGATCGTTGAAACGGCCCGACTCCTTGCAGACTTCCAGGGGACATCGCCTCCTGAAGACATCCTTCTGCTACAAGCTGACGAGATTATCGCCTTGGAAGCTGCCATCGCTAATGTGAGTATTTTGGTTCTAGCAGATTTCCCAAAAGGTGGTTTCATTTATTAATGATACAATATTGGCAAATTTAAAAATATGGTTTATATATATATATATATATAATAAAAACAGATCCANAAAAACAGGTCCAGTTTCTCTTCACTCCTCAATGACGAAAGTCGAGAATTCTCCTAAAATATTTTACTCATTGTAATTTTTTCTTTTTGTGTGTTAACTACACTCTTTCTCGAACTTGCTCATATTTGGTATATATATTGCAGCCGCGAGTGTTTTATTTTCTACACACAAACGCACATTGAAATATTAGAAAGTTTATCGGACAAACCAGGTAAATTAGCTAATATTACACAATAAATTCCTTAAGGGGTTTGATTCTCAGGATTCTTTTGATCTTTTACTTCCTAGAAAAATTCATTAATTAACTAAACCTTATTTTATAGTAAGTAATAATTTATTTGTAAATTAAATACTTTACTCGCCTGATTCACATCATTTCTTAAGAAAGACTGTATAATTCCGAGCCCTCATAAAATGTATCTCCTTCAATTGAAATTGGTTTTACTAATCCCTGAAGTTTTTCTCGCCGTCTTGTGATTTATCAATGAATTTCACATTCTCAGGACTCTCTTATGGCAATATGAAAAGTTAAAACTGGTATAACTTCAGACAGTTAAGACCATCAACCTTGGGTTTTCCTCATTTTCGATTTACTTGTATCTCACCTCCTTTTCAGCCATTTAGGGTCAAGGAGGAAGAGCCTATTAAGAAGTTCTATTCCAAAGTTCCATGACTTGGAAAGTTTCTATTTCTCGATAAAAGCTTCCCCAAGGCATATATATATATAAGTACGTTTAAGTAATTTGTAAGAACCATACTTTGAAACATATTTTTTGCTCCTCAAATACAGTATTAGTGAAGAATTAAATTTTTTTTTTTTTCCAAATTCGTATATATCATTGTAAGGTTGCTATTATTATCTCATTACTGTTAAGCTCAAAGCGTAAATGCTCATTGAGTATTTTACTAAAATTCTCTACTAGTTGAGCAGTCCGAACGAGATGAGAAGGAATGTGGTCAGGACTTACAACCCGATGACACTCCGTGAGCTTCAGGAATGGACTGACCTGGCCTCTTTGAACCAAGTAAGTCATTTTTTTATTAATTTTTATTTATAGCTTTATAGTTGATTATACCAATAACATTTTTTCAATATTTTAATTTATTTTTAATTTTCGGTAAACGTTTGATTATCTTTAAGCTTTTGTTGTTTTAATCATTATCGCTCATTTCTCTATATGAAAGTAACAACTTATAGATTAACATATACTTGCTTTTTTTTTCACAGGTAAATGTTCCTAATAATATAAATTTTACATGTCCTCTATTTTTCAGTTAATGAAAAGTTGACATAAAAACTTAAAATTTTAATGAAAATCATTCAATGAATTAATCTTCCTACATTGACAGCAATAAATAAATGGGCAAACCAGCTTATATGGGATCGATGGGTTGTCCGGCATCAATTTAGGTTGCTCAAGTCACATTGGTGGACAACAAATTGAGTAACTTAAACGTGTGTGTGTGTGTGTGTGTGTGTGTGTGAATTTTAGTGACCATTACTTTTTATGTCTATTAGATAATATTAGAGAAATTGTCAAACAAATACACAAAAATTAGTCATAAGAACAACCTAATAAGTTATATTTATTCATAAAGAATTTGCCAAAACATCCCTGCCTTTAAAATAATAAATTAATGCTTAATTCAAATCCATCACACAATGAGCACAATAAAACTAAAATTCGAAAACCTGCAAAATAAAAAAAAGGTGGTCACCATAATTCACTAAAATGTTTTTGTTACGTCCATAACAGACAAATAAAACCACCAAATAGACTGTTACTCAAAATCACTATCTTTAATAATGTTAATAAATTCATTTATCTGTGAAAAGGTAACAAATCTATAATTACATTCCATTCACTAATTTTTTAATTCCATTCACTAATTTATTTAGGTTCTCCATTTAGAGAGGACAGTAATGAAATAATGATAATATTTTTTTCATAAGTAATAAAAAAGTTTAACAAAGGCAATAGATAAAAATTTACATAGAATATATAGGAACTATAGAATGCAATGGTGAAAAATATATATATATTATATACACAAAATTACAGAAGAATAAACTGTAATAGTCATAATTGCATCTATATACACAAGTTATATTTATTTATAACCATAAAATCATTTTTATCAAGTCATCATAATTACTAGAACTTAAGAATATTGTTAACTCATTACACATCAAAATACATAAATAAGAGAAAATGATGATCAAATGCTCCTATAAATCATTATATATAAATACTGAGGAAAAAGAGAAAGATGGTCAAATCAAAATGAAACACCAGGATTTGGACTACTTTCACATTCATGGTGGCATACTTGTTAAAATTAAAGAAGTTCTTAAAAGAAGCCTAATATTAAAATGGTGACATATCTGAAATAAGTATGATATAGGATGAAATCCATTAAATGTAATAAGGATGAAAATAACGTACAAGTTATAATGATGAAATATATGCAATATTAATTGTATGTATTGTAAATGAGAAATATATGCAATATTAATAACCATTGTTCAGCTAAATCCCGAATCCATATATACACATACAGGGCAGTTTGGAACAAATGTTTCTTTACATCTGATTTAGAAACAATACTTACTTATAGTGTAGATCTGCTGCCAAACATCGTGAAACATAATATTTCAATTGACAGCTGTTATATAGAAACCTTAAATAAAAATTTCATAATATAATTTTAAAAAATTGTTTAAACAACATGAAAGACTACAATAATTTTTTTTTTTTTTAGCAGGGATGGATGAGTTGAAAAAAGTGTTCAACAAAGAAAACTCCCTCATTCAATAATTTATTTATTCAAGAGATTCTTTCAAAGTCCCAATTATGATAATAAAGCCTTATGCTCAGGAAGGCTTTAATGATGATAATAGATGATGATGTTTGTAACATAAATAGGCCTCAAGATAAATAATTCCATGAAAATAGAGACCAATTTGAAGGATACAACAAAATTATTTCAATATATAACATAATATTTCAATATAAAGAACTATATTTAATTATATAAAAAATAAATAATATGGATCAACACAGATGAGTTGTTTATGAGGATGTTAAAAACAAAGAGAAGTAATATATTAAAGCTGATTTTGGTCAGAAGTAATTGTTTTTATTTCTCCAAGTTTAAAGAATTAAAAAAAAGTCAGTTGGCAAACTAAATACATATAAGAAATATATATATTTTCCATAAAGTTTAATATCTAATAATATTTTGATAAGATAATAAAAAAGGAGAATTATTCTAGTTCATTTGAGCATTAAAGTAAAATAAGTAATCTTTTTTTTCTTGATAAAACATTAAAGTAAGCAAAGGTTACTCCCATGAATAAGGAATGTTAAGCTGTAAACAGTCTTTAGGAAGAAGCATAAGCACACATGTACTATTAGGTGGTTCTTAAACATTTTTTTCTTTTTTTATGAGGAAATACCATGTGATTACATGGCACATTAATAGACAATTGCAGACAAATAATATTATAATAAGATAATTACATAAGTAAAGTAATAGTAAAAGAATATTATTATTATAGAATTTATGTACATGATGGAAAATTAATGATTTTAGTTTCAAAATACACTGAAAATGACAGTATATATATGTATGTGATGCATCTTGAAAATAATTAGGAGGCCTATGCAGTTAAACAGACTATGGATTGAAGAGACTAAAAGAACCTTGCATTTTGTATTAAGTAATTGATTTTGTCCCCATTTGAAATAATACTTTACCTAATCAAAAATTGTTTTCCATGAAAGCATACAAATTTCTAAATAATTTTAAATCATTTTATTTAACTTTAGAGGAACATGGTAGAATGATTTATTGTAAATTTCAAGTTTTATTGCACTTCCAACAAAATGAACTTAAAAGTTACAGAAGCTAGGCAAACTTAGCAATTTCCCCGGTCTTTAGGTTTCATAACATAAAACTAACAATATCTTCATTTAACAAGGGATATATTCAGGAGCATTAATCCAAAACTTTCCAGCATACTATTTTCATTAGTAGCTTAAAATTAATAATTTAAACATAGATAATTACATAATGTTTAATATCATTCAAATTAATTTCCTAAAATCAGAATTGCAAATTAAGGTTGATCTATAAATAATCAGATGAAGGCTAAAATTGAAAAGCTTTCTCCAGAGATCAATCTTTCTACGCACATTTTTTTTTCAAAGATTTCCTTGCAGAATTTCGCAAAGTAAAAACCTGTATTACTATAACAAGTTCAAGTTTATCAGGGCATTGAAAGATCAACCCAATACATAAGTATGATTATACATTGGGTTGATCTTCATTTAAGCTTGTGTACAATCCCTTTACCTGTTCACAAGTATGATAACAGGTGAAGGTATTGTAACAGTCAGTTTCAAGATAAAGGCTATCCTTGAAAATAAAATAGAAATATTGTACAATAAAGAATTATAAGAGAGCAACAGAAAATATTTTTGAAATAGCACTATCCTTAACTTGTAAAACAGAACTTAAACCCAACTATTAGATCAATTAGGCAGATATGGATGGAATTTCTCGCTGAAGAACAAATACCTGAACAACTTTATCAAACTGATATGCCTGATTAGAATGGGAATCCTTAAGTTTTATGCCAGAGACATTTAACACTCCCAGAGAAAGAGGAACCAGTTTCAAATTAAATTTAGATTCTGAATAAGATTCAAGCCTTCCAATGTTCTTCCCTGAGGGAGAACACCAAGCAAATCCACAACATTCATCCAAATTCAAAGTGATATCCATATAACGCTCTGAATTGTTAAATATATTGTATGTTATACTAAACTCTTCCTCCAGATACACTATACTAGGAATTTCTTCAATACTTAAATGAAGATCGGGAAATTTAGGAGGCAATCGGTTGATCTGAGATGTTTGCAGGTGTCCTCTTTCACCAGCATATGACCGCCAAACTATATCCAATTTTCCAATATAAGCAGCATTAATTACCTCCTTCTTATTAATATCTTTTCTTGGAATAGTTGAGTAAAGAAATGGTTTACATTCATTAGGTGCCATTACATTAAGGTCAGACAGATTATTAAGAACTGAAGTGTATTTTTCAACCTTAAAAAGTGGAGAAGGTTCAAGAGAAACATTTTCTAAGCTAAGTGTTCCTTGAGTAGTATTTTGTATTTGAGCTTCTAAACACACTTCATTGGTGTCTATGTTATATATTTTTGTTTTAACATCTAATGGCTTAAGGACATCAAATTTAAAAAATTTCCTGAAGGATCTGAGTTCACTTGAGAGGTTGCTGGAACAATAACTTACTTCACAAGTAAGTATATGAGCGCCAAATTCCTTGACGTCATGATGTATAACTTCATCAACATTGGCTCCAGGAACTAAGTCTATTGAATTAGGTGGGTCAGAAGATAACAAAATATTATGTGCGGTAGTTTGAAGAGTCGCCTTAAATGATACATCCTTGACAATTTGAGTACTGCAATTCTGAATGCAAATGTAGCAGGAAAACCTTTCTCCTAAATAGATATTCCCAAAGCACTGAGGTAACAATAAGAAAGAGCTGGCCGCTATTGTTTCTGCTCCAGGTACTGAAGTAATATCTTGTTTTAAAAAATCATTAAACAAAACACCAGGTAAGTCTTTAGGATCAGTAGTTACTATTTTAGGGCACAATAGTGATGGCTTCGCCAATCTCATAACTTTAAGAACTAATAAATGCTCTGTTTTGTCCCTTGGAGGCTCCATTATTTAAATAAAAAATTAAAACTAAAATTAAAATGAAAAACTAAAAGTGTGACACATTGCATCTAACTCCTATGAAGACTGTGCAATATTTTCCTTCTGATAAGGTTATAAACATCTTATCTTTTCTTCCGTTCCAAAGAGATAGAATTTCAGGAATGTTATTTTAATTTTAAAAAGTCATACAATGAAAATGTGCTTCCAATTTATTATTCCTTTAATCATTGAAAAAGTCAAAATATTTGAATTTTAGCATATTTCTCCATGGCTGTAAATGTGAACTGAGGGACAGGACATCCTCTCTCATCTTCATGATAGCCCTGAAGATGGATTACAATGTAAGCCGAAAAGTCGGCAGATAATCCTTTATTAAAAAATACATTTTTTAAATTTGTGTTTTTTGGATCTACCTTGACCGAACCCCAACTAAAATCATCTAAGGGTAAATTAATAGGCTTTCCTCAGGAGTAGGGTAATTTGTTTACATTGCCAATTATATTCTTTAAATGTTTTTATTGAAAGTAACCCTCCTTTGGCCAACCATCCATCCTGATATGTTTTCGAAGTTGAATGCATTTATTTTTATTAAATTTTATTTTTATTTTTACTATGCACAATAATATTAAGTTATTTTAGTACTAATGTTTATCATAAATTAATTTTTCTAATTTAGATATTCCATCCTAACTCACATTCCATGTATTTTTCTGTTACATGTATTGTATCAACATAAGTGAGATTTAAGAGACACATACACAATTAAAAAAAAAAAAAAAAACTTAGTTTCAAGCCTTTTTAGCTCAAATAAAATTGTTTTTTTTTTATTATAGATAAATTGGCTTCCACTGGTAAGAAGACTCTTTGTTAACTCAGGAATTATAATTGATTGGCCTGAGAGACTAATTATCCGTGAGGTGGATTATATTTTCAAGGTCACTCGGCTACTTAGCCGGACTCCTCTCAAAGTGCTTAGTGAGTAACCTGAAATTAATATTTTGGTTTTTACTGTGTGGTTGAAAGCCATTGCTTTGTCTTTGTTAAGATATATTATGATAATTGATTCAAAAGTTATGTTAGATGAATCTATTTAAGAAAGTTTTTAGAAAATTAATAATCTTTTAATCGATTTTTTTTATTACATACTAAGTATTTAGACGGATAAACTCATGAGTAGTTCAACCAAGCCAAATGCGCTTTTATAAAGTTTATAAATATAATTATGTTAACAACCCTATGAGCCAGACCTTGTGAAATATATTCTTTTATTTTTTATTTTTGTCTGTCTAAGTTACTGGTATAAAAAATTATATGGAAAAATTAAGGGGATATATTTTTAGGTCTCTCTTAAATGTAAATAAAATGAATGCCTGCTTGGAATTGAAATTAAGAAAGTTATTTGAAATTTTCTATCTTACATTTAAGAATTAATTTTTTATCTTCCCTTGCATAAACTACCTTGAAATTATTAGATGTTTTTTTGTGGGGGTTTGATCAGGGTAGATCTAAAAAGATACAAATTTTTAAAAAATGTGTATTTTTTAAATCATCTGTGGATGTTTCGGCTTACAGTGTAGCCATCTTCAGAACTGTTTAAATAAAATGTCTTAAGAAAAACATTAAAACTCAATTTATAAATTTAAAATTAATTTTAATTTCTCAAGAAAAACGTAAACAAATTAAATTATTTACATTATTATTACATAGAATTGCCATAAATAAAAGTAAAGTGATATGAAATGTTGAGGGTAAACAACAACTGTGTAGAAAAATTTACCACACCTACCCTCCTGTCACCTGGATTACACATGATCACCTCTCGCCTTCATGATAGGTAGGTGTTCTGAATTTTTCTACACATTTGTTATTGTTTTAATTTAAAAAAATTAATTTTTTATATTTTTCTTATTACCTTGTATTTCAACAGCCCTAAAGATGGCTTACAATGTAAGCCGAAACGTAGGCAGATTATTTTTAAAATGTACATTTTTTAAAATTTGTATCTTTTTGGATCTACCTTGATCGAACCCCAACAAAAAATATCTAATAATAATATCTATGGTAAAAAAAAAACTTCTCCAATTGAACAACCTTGAATTGTTTTCAAAATAATTTCTTTTGTTTACGTAGGCTTCGACAGTTGTCAGATGTATTTACCTTTTCTTCTTCCGGGTTGGATCGTGACAAGTTGTTGAAAGTTGTCGAGCTTTCGCACATCATGTGATGGCTTCTTCAGGGCTGAAAAGAGAATGAGAGTTGTAAAAGAGAGATTTATGAAATCTCTAAAAAATCCAAAAATCTCTCTTTTACAACTCTCATTCTCTTTTCAGCCCTGAAGAAGCCATCACATGATGTGCGAAAGCTCGGCAAATAACAACAACTTGACACGGTCCAACCCGGAAGAAGAAACGGTAAATACATAATTTCTTTTGTATAATATTTTTCAGGTTCATACTGCTCATTCGGGTTAGCAAAATATATCAAATGGATTTAATTGCCTACCGTTTCTTGGCTAATTTCATTTTAAAATTTGCATCTAATAATCTAATTCATTAAGGTAACTTCCTTCATTGGCGCTTGGTGAAGAGTCTTGGACCTGAGATCTCTCCCCCACTCCGGAGACTTGCTTTTAAGTTTGAACAGGTATTCACTGGAGCAACTCTTGAACAACCTAGGTAATTACTCTACTATAAGCTGTAATGTATAACTGCTTTTTATTTGCATATAGTAATGTTTATATTTTTAAGATAATATTTGAAGACTTTATTTTTACACGCTGAACAGGTTTCAATACAGTAATTGAAGAAAATAATTCTTACAACCAAAAACAAATTTTCTTTTTCTCTCAAATGCTTTTGGTTACAAAAATCCATCCTATGAACCTTTTAGAAATCATTCTACTGTATGCTGGAACTTACTCCAGCAAGTTTTAGTTAAAAACTCCAAAACCCGAGAAAGAGAAAGATAGTTTATTTTATTATGAACCAATACACGAACTTGCTATAAGTATGGACAACCTCCTTCCATGCTCTGTTATATAGGAATGGAAATATGGCAATAATTACCATTGTAGAAACCACTTGATGTTACTAGGCCATTTTGATTCAACTGTTACTTTTTAAAATAAAACTTCCTTGAGGGGCGCCAGGCTAGCTCAGGGGATCCGTACGGGTCTCGCAATCCTGACGCCGCGGGTTTTAAATCCCGCCCAGGTCAATCTTTTATTTATAATATAGAAGCTTGTCCTGAGCCATGGGTGTTTAAAAAGGGGTGGCAACCTGTAGATAGCCCCTTCCTCCATGACCCTAAGTGGTTGAATGAAAGGCTATAACACTCAAAAAAAAAAAAAAAAAAAAAAAAAAAAAAAAAAAAAAAAAAAAAAAAAAAAAAAAAAAAAAAAAACTTCCTTGAATCCCATAATAATCCAATTTTAGATTTTGTTATGCAATTGAATTGTACTACTCTTTTATTTTTAATCAATTTGGGATTTATTGTGCATTTTCATGATGAAATCTTGTGTTTGTATAATCCTGAAGAAACAAAGGAGTATAAATATAAAATAACTTAACAAACTAAATATGTATATTGATACTTCTGCATGCGGATGCAAGTTATTGATGTGCCTAAGTTTCTTAAATCCTATCATAAAATTAAGTCTGCTTCACTTCAAGATGGCAGAGGTATGCTCAAAACAGTAAGTGCTGTTTTCAAATTTTTCCAATAATGTTCTGAAAATTGTATTTTTTTTGGGAGAGTGGGGGGGGGGGAATTCATTTAGTAGTATACTAGCATACATTAACTACTGGTTGGGTAGGGATATTGTCCCTTTTTGGGTTCAGCTTTTCTTTTTTCAAAATGGCTGGACATATTTAAAATAAAGTTTGAACTGCCCTGTTTAGTATTTTTAATATGGGTCTTGCCAAAAATGAATAGACTGCTAAAGTAAAAAAATTCCTTGGAGGCACCATTTTAAAAATTCAAGTTGTAATTATCTATTTTCATTTAGGCAAAATATCGTAAAGAAATAACATTGAAACATTTTTTTTTCTTTATACACAGATAATGATCACTGCTATTACATAAAACTTCAGTGAAATATTCCTCAAAACAAAGTCACAATAACTAGATAAACAAAACTTCCATTACAAATTTTAAGTAAATAAAATTTTTTCTTGGGATTTTCTTTTTGGTTTCTTTCTCAGTGTAGGCTGATAGAGCCTTAAATTCTGTGCAATATAGAATTTTTCCTGAGAAGATTGGACAAAGTGGAAACAACAATTCAGGAAGGAAAAAGAACAGAGAAATAGAAATAGATCTAGTGGGGCATGTGTTAAAATTTATTTTTTATAATTTAAATAGCACTACTGAGAGGAACATAGCTCCCTAGGTAAAATACATCCACCAAGTCGAAGTGTAATGCTCTAAAGAATGTTCTCCCACGGTTCTGCCATACATTCAAAATATAACTTAGAGGCTTAAATTTTGCACTCTTTCATCCCTTTTCAATTTCTTCTTTATTGAATATCTTTATCAAAGATAAAAACCTTATCATGATGTTCAGAGCTTTGATCTATCAAAACAATATATATTTGTTATATTTTAATTATTTTATTGTTATTTTAAAAATAGTATTAATTTGTTATGAAATTTTTCAAAATAACAAACTATATAAAATAATGTATACAAAAATGTAATTATAATACATATCAAAAATCTGTCATACTTGTACATTTTAAAAGAGGATAAAGGACAGTTATTAATAATAATAAAAACCCCAGGAGATATTTTATCAATCATTCTCATTTTGATTGATATTTTGTATTACCCTTTATGAAGATGGACTATAAATAAATATTGTTCTGTTAAGCCATTTATGTATTTTTTTTTTTTTTTTCAAAAACTAAATATACTTAAATATTTATCTACATTTTGAAATTGTATGAATGAATCATTTTTTGCTAATTTTGTTGAGTATGGTTTCCTTTTGTTTATGTCATAGAACAATTTTGCAATCATACGAGAGGAATCTAAACTAGTACTATTTAGATTGATTAAATTAATTAATTAGGTTAATTTAATTAAAATTACATCCTATTTAGCTTGGTCCTCAAAGTCATAATGCTATTCTTTAGTCATAATTCAATATTTTGACTCATTTTTTTATTAGGTGGAAAGATTGTGTGACATCAGCTACTTCAAGTCTTGGCATGGCTGTCGGTTTTAGCTATGTAATGACACATTTTGATCATGCTGCAAAAAGAGTGGTGAGTAATTTGAAATTACTGATAAGCTAAACTGAGTACTTGTTAACTTCATATTATGTTACCTTTATAATAAAAAAATTTTATACTCTTGTATTTTACTTTATTACTTTACTGAATATTATTTGTAGATATATTATTATTAAATATTGTTTATAATCATACTTTAGGTTTCCTGACTCATTAATGAGATTTAGTATTTTAGCAAATTTTATAGAAAATAAATTATTGATCACACACATGCACAAGCACAAGCACACGCACACGCACACTTTTTCCTTCATTGTTTGGTTGACTTTAAGGCTGAAGGGATCTGTAACTGCTTCAAATGTGTACTAATGTGGGCTCTGCTAGACATCAAAGATCTGCCCTTCCTTACAAGCACTTATACTTACCTTTGCTTGAGTGTGCAGGTAGTTTTTCCAGGAGTGGGGTAAGCGACCCACTGACATTTGAGAACTTCTGATTTTCTGTATGGATTTACTACTTCAGATAAGTTGTCTTCAGTTGACTGATGAATAATCAAGGAGGCCCTCTTTTTCCATGTTCAGAACAAAGCTAACTCAGCATTAGACCCTTCAACAGAGAGCTATACATGATACTCCCATTATAGCTAAGGCATACTCTAATAAGGAACTTTCTGATAGTTCAGAAGAAAAGTTCTGGGAGAAACTGTTGCGTAAAATATTTTCTTTAAATCTGGTGTTATTAAAAAATTCATAATTTTTTTAAAAATTTTGGCAGGCTGAGGAGATGTCTTCTCGTATAAAACAAGTCCTTTCATTTGAGATAAATAAGCTTAGCTGGATGGACCAGGAAACTAGAACAGCAGCAAAAGAAAAAGTGAAAAAGATGTCACAGATGATTGGTTATCCTGCTTGGATCACAAATCAAACAGCACTCCAAGAGCATTATCAGGGGGTGAGTTAATCTGCTATTTTACAGTTTGTTCTTATTCTTACTAGATGCAACTATTAATTGTGATTTAACGATCTTTTGAATACTTGACTCAATCAATTTCATGAAAAAGAATGCAGTTACTACTTATTAATTACTCATTTTTGTTGGAAATTTACTGAAACCAGTACTGAAAGTAGGCCAGTACTAAATCAAAAGAAAAAGGAAAATGATAAACTGGCTAAATAAAGCAAAAAGAAAGGGACTCAATTTAGAATATTTTCAAAATTTAGCTTGTATAATTGGATGTACTGTTGGTGAGGGGCCCTCTTAAGATAGAAGGGCGGACAGAAGATAAAATAGAGACTGAGAAAGTGATAGTTGGAAAGAAGTAGGGTAAAAGAAAGAGTGAGAGTTCATTCATGAATAGTGAGTTAAATTCGTTTTTACATTGGATAACTAATAGTGAATACATGGGAGGGAAGTCAGTTGATCAGAATTCTTTTTATCATCTAGACATTAAAGCTTATGGTGAATAGGTATTATGAAACATTACTAGTGATCATTACAATTTCATTAAACTCTGTAGGAATGACAAATTTGTTATATGTTAGGGCTTTAAAGATCTTTTTTAAATTTCAATAAAAAATTGAAAGTATCTTCAAATTTAATATTTATTTAATAACAATTATTAGTATGTGTCATAATTATTTAAAATTAGCATTTCAAAGTATCTTAAATTTTTGGAAAAACTACTAGTCTCATTTTATTAAATGGCAGTAGAAGAAAGACCAATCTATATTAATAAAATAAAGTATATGTTTCTCTGTCTGTTATGACTGCCTAGCCTAATCTAGGAGATGCAATTTTTAAATTTATTTCAAGGAAAAGATAAATCATTATAATATCTCAAAAACCCACTCTTAATGTAGTGATTTAAGATTGAAAAATTCCTTGGCATTAACCACAATCTTAAAATATGTAAGGAGTGTGTTTATGGTGTTTGGACATTAACAGAAACAATCTTTCAGTTTATAGGATAGAAATTTAAAACTTGTTTTTTTTTTTTTTTTTTTTTGTTTTTTTTCTGTGTTAGCCTCCCTTGCAACCACTAAGGGTCATTGGAGGGAGGGGCTATCTACAGGTTGCCACCCTATTTTAAACACCCATGGCTCAGGACAACCTTCTATATTATAAATAAAAGATTGACCTGGGCGGGATTTGAACCCGCGACGTCAGGATTGCGAGACCCGTACGGATCCCCTGAGCTATCCCGGCGCCCCATAAAACTTGTTGGTTTTCTTTAAGAAGTTTTAAAATGTTTTAGTAAATATCTAATATATTTCACCAATGAGAAAAGGAACGTTGAAGAAATGTATAACCCCGTGAATTGATTACATGGAGCTCTCATGCTTGACCCCTCTTTTTTACCTGCAGCAGGATGTGTCAGTGACTGCATGCCTACAGTGGAAAGTTGTAGTCTAGTGTTAATAAGTGCTAATCATATATACCTTGAACTTATACCTTGAACTTATACCTTGAACTTATACCTTGAACTATACCTTGAACTTGGACTTATACCTTGAACTTATACCTTGAACTTATACCTTGAACGTATACCTTGAACTTATACCTTGAACCTTGAACTTATACCTTGAACTTGAATTCATGATAAAAGCTCATGAATTGAAGAAAAGCAAAAGATTTTTAAAATGTAAACACAAACATGCTAGATTTATAGTTCTACTTTTTAAAATGAAAGTTATTTTATGAATATTTCGATGTTGTTTGATAATTTAGGATTCCCTATTTTTTTCTTTTTATGGGGAGTGGCAGTCAATAGTGTTTTAAATAGAAAAAAGTTTCAACACTTATGATATCTAGTATATGTTCAAAACAAATATAAGGTAAATGTTATATATCTTGTTAATGATGGTAAAGTGATACTGAATAGTGTATTTTTTATTATATTCGTCTCTTTACTTTAAAGAAGAACTTTTAATAAAAATATTTCTTTTAGCTGGAAACCACAGACAGCCACTGGAAGAATGTCTTAGAATTTAGACGATATAGTGGAAACAAAATGTTTCGGCAACTAAGAGAACCAGTTGATCGCAATGAGTAAGCAATTTTTATATGTTTACTAACTATAAGTTTAGAACTGACCTGTGACAATGAAGTCATAATAATAACGAATATATTTTAATTTGTACAGACTATTTAGATATGGTTAAAGATGCTTTACCCCAACACATTAAGAACTTATTGCAAATCTGTGTATATATTTATAAACTATTGCTGTCATCAAGGTTAATTAATATTTAATAATAATCAACTTCATTAACAGTTGTACTAGCTGATTGACCATTTCCATACTTTTTTTTTTTACTCCATAATTAGAGATTTATTGTTATATTTTGATTGGAAATTTCGTATATCTCATACTATGTACTAACAGTGTAGAATTTATTCCATTTTGATTGAAAACATTTTTTTTTTTAAATTACCTGATATCTCTTATTTTATTGAGGGTCACTTAAGATTTACAGGATATAGTTGAAACCACACCACATTTTTTAATATTCATTAGAACCCATTCCATATAATATCATTCATAAATATTAAAAACGGAAAGGATCCAGGATGTGATTCTTGGGGTGTGACAATACTGGATAAGAGTTAGATATGTGAGATTTAATATTTACAATCTGGGTTCTATCTGATATATAACCTTGAAAGAAAAAAAAAAACAATACCTGATGTACCACAATGTTTTAATTTTTGAAAAATAATGGAGTGATCAATTTTATCAAAAGCTTTAGAAAATTCAGTATAGATTGCATCTACCTAATAGCCGGAATCAATAGAGTCAAGTATATATTTTTGGTATGTAAGCAAACTAGTTAAGATACATCTATTGGAACAAAAACCATGTTGTTGAGGAATAATTATATATATAAGTTATATTGGGTTCGATGGATAGTTGTTTTTTAAAAAAGAATTTATTCATCAATCCAATATTTACATTTAATGATCAAATAGTTTTGACCTGAGTCTATTACAATGAATCAAAGGGATCACTACAATTATCACTTATATTCGCTAAGTAAATAATATTTAGTAGGAGAACCTCGATGGAACAGGACTAGGGCCGAAACAAGGGAGTAACTAGACTAGAACTGAACTGGTGTAAGGATGCAATGAGACTGAAGTAGCCTGTAGCTCTTCTGTAATGAGACT
>KZ806923.1:138492-164935 GCA_000696205.2 Oncopeltus fasciatus | reverse complement strand
CTAAATTTTAATATATATATATACACACAGCCTTATACATTTATAAAAAAAGTACTACTAAAGTTTTGTAATGTCTCAACAGAAAGGTCCAGGACAGGAAGTGTATTGTGGTCACATAGTGCAGTAAGGGGGTAATACTTAGTTGATGGGTTACAAATAAATCAATTAGAAGAAATGGAACTTATCTTAAACAATGAAAGACTCAATCATACAGACAATTTGAGGTAGTAAAGAGAATTTGAAAGAGGCATTTTCACTGTGCAGGGAGAGAAGGAAGGCAGTAAGAAAGGAAAACATTTCGTCTGTGCACAATATAAAGGTAAAGAATCTTTGTTATCATACCTTCTATTATCCGTCTTCATTGGTTTCTGCAAACCATCTTCTGTTGGCAGACGGACAATAGAAGGTATGATAGTTCTATATTCATCGGTGGTGGAAATAACCTTTTAAATCTTTGTTATCTTTGAGTACCCCATAGTTTGACAAATGATAAATTACTCATTGTGTGACTAGCCACTGGAAGATGTTGAAACTATTTAATAAGGGACTATCTCAATCTGTGAACAGCATGGCGCTTAAATAGTTCATTTTGGTGTGTCGAGCAAGACTCAAAACAAAATTTGGATATTTGATGTAGAAAATGCCCCTATAAATATTTAAAAAATCTTGGTCTGTAAATAAGAAAAAAAATTATTTTTCAGATCAAGCTGGTTTAAGGACCAGTTTTGATGAAGGCAGTAGCTTATTAAATATGGTGGAAATTACTTCAAGAAAACTTTATCAATGATGCTGCATTGTAAAACTTTTGCATTACCTTTTATATCATATGAAATATTATTATTATTATTCTAACTAAGCAGGGTCCATCCAGCTATTGGTCATCTGGAAGCAAAATTATACCAAACCAAAGCTCTGTAATACAATAAATGCCAGGGAATAGAATAAAAAAATCTTACCACCTCAGCCGAGACTCAAACCCGGATCTCCTGCTTGCCGGGCTGGCATGTACCATTTGCACCACCGAGGCTAGCCAGATATTTCATTAAATTCCTCAGGACTATACTGGTAGTCTAAACCCTTGAGTAAGATTAAATAAATCCTCTTTTGCTCAAAGGAGCTGACATTGTTAGCTATTTATTAGACTCTCGTTTTTTTTCTTTTATTTATTTTTTAAACATAGCTGACAATGTTAGCTATATTTAAAAAAGAATTCATTCTATTCAAGCAGGTTGGAAAATACTCATCTTAACTTATGGCCTTCTCTTGGTACATTGAGGGTCTGGTAATGTACCGAAGAGAAAATTGAGTGTAATGCTTGCCTTAATGGCACTTGACATAATCACTTTTGAAAATATTTTAAAGAAATTTAGGGTGGAGCGAGCTACTGAAAAACAAAATTTGTATAAATAATTAATAATTGCAAATGATTATTAATTTATTAAAAAAATTAGGCGAATAAAAAAAATTTATTTTTAATTCCTGTTTTACCTTCCTGAAGAGTAGAATATTTATTTTTTGTGTGGTGTTAAAATATTTCTATTTACCTTTAGGATTTAAATTAATTTTGCTAATTTTTGTTAAATTTTATTGCAGAGCTTTGAATTTTGGAGGTATAGGAGTGGTTATTGGCCATGAAATAACTCATGGTTTTGATGATGTTGGTAAGTTTACTAAATAAATTTGTTGTTAAGTTATGTTTATAAGTTTATATATAGCCTATTCCATGAATGGATATTTATATATAGCCTATCTCATGAATGGATTTATTATGTAATTCATTAATTTTTGATTTATAATATTTTTCTCAAATTTCTCCTATTTCGGGTAATATTTAATTATATTACAATAATAATAAAGCAAGTAATCCCTACTTGATTAAAGATTACATTGTACTTCGAGTTTGAATAGCAACCAGTTATAAAAACTTTCAAACCAGAAATTTCATACAGTTGAAACATATTATTATTGAATGGTGAAGAAATTGAGAGAAGCCTAACCAATCATGAAATTCATTTTGACATGGTTTGATAGATTCTGGGGTTTTTTTAATAAGGGGATTATTGCTCTGTAAAAATTCAGAAGGGGGGATTTTTCCCTACTCAGTGAAAACGGCACTCAATTAGTCAAGTATTCTCAGGATAACACCAGGAATCCTCTGGGTCATTTAAAACTGAAGCACAGAAATGATGAATAGCTATCTGGGCTCTGTGAGTGGACCTTTAGCTTAGGAGTCTAATGACCTCTGGACTTCTGTACTATTTTAGTTTGAATAAAATACCAACAATTATTATTAATAAAATAATACATATGTAATTAACGCAAGCCTTTAGATCTAAAGGCTGAATGCCAAATATTTTCAAGAGATTTTGAACCTACAGGAGTCATAGTGTTTAGAAGGCCTTAGAACACGATGAGTCTGGAAGGCTTGGTCCACTTCATATAGTTCAGACTTAGTGAAAATTTTGTAAAATTATTAGTGAAATTTCAATCTATTAAGTATGAATCTCATTAAAAAAGAAATATTATTAAGGTGGTAACATTATAGAATTCACAATTAATTTTGATAATTATCTTTATATAAGAAGATATTTTCTGCAATTTGGTGAGAACTTTATAANACGACTAAAGTTTTTACAATCTGTTATGTCTGTACTTTTGAAATAATGCCCTTGAGTGGTGTTTCGCTATAATGAGCTTTTTAAGCGAATGACAGTCACCATACTCGGTATTTTATTTTTATTTATCTCATAGTCTCCCCACAATACAAGTAACTTATCTGAATGAGACTGACATTGATATTGCTGACAGTGTATGACTTGAAATTCTAAAAGATATTTGACTAGTGGTCAATTATTGTTACTAAATAAGCTAGTTTTAACAAAAAAACGTATTCACTAAATGTAAATTAGCCCAACCACCTCTTTGGATATGAAAGCTAAATCTAGCTAATAAGAAGAGAATTTTAGAGTTCAAATCATACCCACACCATGGTATAATGCTCTTGCAATTTCAGTGTATTCAGCCTCTTATTGAGAGATAAATTAGAGAATATTAGGTAGGATTTATATTCCAATGCTTAAGAAGCAATTAAAAATAAATAAAACAGGGAAAATGGGCTAATTCAACTGAAGTAGGGAGTAGCATTACTTGCAGTCTTATTCAACATAGTTCCAGAAAATGCAGTAAGATTGATCATGCAGCTAGATTTTGTTATACCATTCAGAAATTATTTAGATAATTTAAATATGCATAGATATGAATTGTTCTGATCTAATTTTAATAATATCGCAAAACCACTGCAATTAACTTCAAGTATAACTGGCCTAGTAAAAAAATACAAGCAAAATTCTTCTAATACTGTTCTTCTTCATAATAAAAATGCACATCATAGGTGAGATTAGTAATGTAAATAAATTTGAATAAAATTTAGCTCAATGATCATGAAAATAAATGAAGTTGAGTATCAGCTAAATGAAAGAATTAAAGCAGTGAGCAAGGTTTCTTGTCCACAGAAAATTATACGCGACCAATTTGCTGTCATGTTAAATGAAATTCTCGGTATTTAAGATTATGAAGAAGCAGATACTTGAATAGCTTATTGCATATCAAGGTTTCACAACAGTACACCCTCAAGATAAATTTTCTGCCAAGATAGGAGAATAAGTTATTCATTTGTTATTTATTTGATAAAGTGTCTAGTTTACTTACAGTAACAGGCCGAAGAAGGTCAACATCAAGTTGTGGAAGCCTAAATGTTGAATACTGAGCAATGAAACAATCTGCTATTTTCTCGTACTGCTCAATAGTATTTTCAGACCACCATTGGGAAAGGTTGCCTTCTCCATCACTCTGTCTTCCTAAACATTTAGAAAATAATTCCTTGCAGATAAAGTCTATGAATTTTTGAAATATTTATTGATGAGACTTTTCAACAAAGTAGTAACTTTCCTGAACTGTAAATGACTATGTGTTCATGACTAGATGACAGACCTGAACTAAACCTATTACATATATATATTTAAATACTCGTGGCTGGAGGGGAGACTTCTCACCTTTCATCAGTGAAGAGCCAGTCTCTCTCACCTCCTCACTGACAAAGGGTTAGAAGTCTCTCTGGAAATTTTACTCATTGTAATTTTTTCATTTTGTGTGTTTACTAATTTCAAATGTATGATTTTAAGAAAATTTAAAATGTATGACTATATATATAGTCATACATTTTAAATTTTCTTAAAATCATACATTTGAAATTAGTAAACACACAAAATGAAAAAATTACAATGAGTAAAATTTCCAGAGAGACTTCTAACCCTTTGTCAGTGAGGAGGTGAGAGAGACTGGCTCTTCACTGATGAAAGGTGAGAAGTCTCCCCTCCAGCCACGAGTATTTAAATATATATATGTAATAGGTTTAGTTCAGGTCTGTCATCTAGTCATGAACACATAGTCATTTACAGTTCAGGAAAGTTACTACTTTGTTGAAAAGTCTCATCAATAAATATTTCAAAAATTCATAGACTTTATCTGCAAGGAATTATTTTCTAAATGTTTAGGAAGACAGAGTGATGGAGAAGGCAACCTTTCCCAATGGTGGTCTGAAAATACTATTGAGCAGTACGAGAAAATAGCAGATTGTTTCATTGCTCAGTATTCAACATTTAGGCTTCCACAACTTGATGTTGACCTTCTTCGGCCTGTTACTGTAAGTAAACTAGACACTTTATCAAATAAATAACAAATGAATAACTTATTCTCCTATCTTGGCAGAAAATTTATCTTGAGGGTGTACTGTTGTGAAACCTTGATATGCAATAAGCTATTCAAGTATCTGCTTCTTCATAATCTTAAATACCGAGAATTTCATTTAACATGACAGCAAATTGGTCGCGTATAATTTTCTGTGGACAAGAAACCTTGCTCACTGCTTTAATTCTTTCATTTAGCTGATACTCAACTTCATTTATTTTCATGATCATTGAGCTAAATTTTATTCAAATTTATTTACATTACTAATCTCACCTATGATGTGCATTTTTATTATGAAGAAGAACAGTATTAGAAGAATTTTGCTTGTATTTTTTTACTAGGCCAGTTATACTTGAAGTTAATTGCAGTGGTTTTGCGATATTATTAAAATTAGATCAGAACAATTCATATCTATGCATATTTAAATTATCTAAATAATTTCTGAATGGTATAACAAAATCTAGCTGCATGATCAATCTTACTGCATTTTCTGGAACTATGTTGAATAAGACTGCAAGTAATGCTACTCCCTACTTCAGTTGAATTAGCCCATTTTCCCTGTTTTATTTATTTTTAATTGCTTCTTAAGCATTGGAATATAAATCCTACCTAATATTCTCTAATTTATCTCTCAATAAGAGGCTGAATACACTGAAATTGCAAGAGCATTATACCATGGTGTGGGTATGATTTGAACTCTAAAATTCTCTTCTTATTAGCTAGATTTAGCTTTCATATCCAAAGAGGTGGTTGGGCTAATTTACATTTAGTGAATACGTTTTTTTGTTAAAACTAGCTTATTTAGTAACAATAATTGACCACTAGTCAAATATCTTTTAGAATTTCAAGTCATACACTGTCAGCAATATCAATGTCAGTCTCATTCAGATAAGTTACTTGTATTGTGGGGAGACTATGAGATAAATAAAAATAAAATACCGAGTATGGTGACTGTCATTCGCTTAAAAAGCTCATTATAGCGAAACACCACTCAAGGGCATTATTTCAAAAGTACAGACATAACAGATTGTAAAAACTTTAGTCGTCTTTCACTACTCTTAAAGCTTAATTTAAAAAAATTATGAGTTGAGGCCTTTAATGCCCATCTATCTACCCTCTTAGCAGGATACAAATCCCTCTGGGTTGCTTCTAGCAGAATCCTTAAGAGCCATGAAGCTTCTACCCCCTTTCACTGAGGAGGTGGTTCCAGGGCCTCTTCTGACAAAGACAGATATAATCTCTCATCTTCCGGATATGATTTAATCACCTGTCAAATTATCCATAATCTTTCCAAGAAGGCAATTGTGTTCCTGACCTACAAATATAATTGCATATTCCGAACTACTCATTTCCCACCCCTCTGGAAGTATTCTATTTCCCAAACCAGGAACATAACCCTTCATCCTACCCTCCTATCAGTCCAGTTAAATTAGTAAGTCCTTCCTATACTTTCTAAGGTTTTTAAAACAAATGATAATTTTCATTGAACCCTTAAATATCCTTCCAAGTCATCAGTTCCGTTTCCGATGTTAGCATTCTGCTATCTAGCATGTGTTTCGTGTCATAAACTACATTTCCTCTTCCCAAAGCAAAGAGTACTGCCCAGTTTTTTTTTGTAGTCCTTTTCTCAAGAATTCGATAGTCTATTAGTCTTTTGTTTAAACCCTAATCTATACTCCCTAGTAACACTTACCTAATCCTTAAGTCTTAGTTATCCAACCATTTCTTTAGGGTCAGGCAAGGATTATATTACACAGATTTCTACCAAGTGGAATCAGGAGTTTCTCAAGGTAGTGTGCTTGGACCCATCATTTTCATTCTCTACACTGCTGACACTCCTACCCAACCATGTATCCTCTTTGCTATATTTGCAAATGACAAGCCTATCCTATCTTTCCACCCTGATCCTAAAACTACTTCTAAAACCTAAAAGATCATCTAAAAAATATTAAACAATAAACCATAAAAATGGAGAATAAAAATCAATGAAGTGAAATGTGTTCAAGTTAATTTATAATTGAAAAAAACAAACAAAAAAACTTTCCTGAAATTGTGAAAATTAACAATGTGCCTTACCACTTTCAAATTAGGTTCATTATCTGGGATTCCATTTTGATTCATCATTGAGTTCTTGTCTTGAAAATTAAAAAACAAATACTTAATCAATGACAAGGACTCTAGAAGTAAAGTCTCCTAGAGCATCAGTTTGTTTGTAGATTGGTCATAGTATACCAATTTGGACATACGGAGTAGAAATCTGGGGTGCCGCCAAGCCTTCCAATATACAAAGTATATATAGAAGCACTTCTAATCCAAATCATCTGAATAATCGCTAATGATCCCACTATGCATCCAATTTCTCCCTTCACCCTTCACCTTCGCCCACAAATTAAACAAACTTATAGAAAAAAATAATTTCTAATGACATGAAATGTTAATATAAAATGCAAAATAAACCCATACAAAAATTGTGCTCTTCAATAGATTACCTCTCTGCTCCAGGTGAATGGTGCAATGACCCAGGGGGAAAACATAGCTGATAATGGAGGACTACGTTTGGCTCTGCTAGCATTTCGGGAGTACCTAAACCAGACTGGTCCAGAGCCAATCCTTCCAGGACTCGAACAATTTTCTTCTGAACAATTATTCTTTATAGCATTTGCAACTGTAAGTATTTTGCTGAAGTATTTAATTTTTAAATTATGAACAAATATTGTTTGGGATGAGAAACAGATAATTTTATATGCGGTATTGGAAAAACTAGGTTTGTAAATTTCATTCAATTAGTTTTATAAATTTTCTACTAATAAAAAAAATTCTCTAGTCACTTAAAATTGTTTTTCTCACTTTTACAGAAAAATCCTTAGCAGGGCTTGACTAGAAATCTCGTAATTACTAATTCAATTTTTCACGTGGGAACTCTATTTGCTTTTAAGTTTAAGAATTTGATTCCTCTACTAAAAATCATCAACTCAAAAACAAAATTATACTAGATCAAGATAAGTAACAGTTATTTTAAGAAAGTGATGGTCCCACTGAAGTGACTGCTAAAAATATGTTTTATATTTAGTTGTAACATGTAATCTATAGTTTCACTAACTACCACAAGAAATTCAGTTTAGACATGATTTTCCTTAGACTACTTATGACTAAAATGTCATAGGATGCTTGAAAGTTCTCAAATATGATCATAGTGTGTCCTGATTTATTTCTTACCTTTTCTCAAGCTTTGTTTCAGGTTGAATATTTTTATTAAGTGCTCTTACCTTGTATGAACCTAGTGTTGCCAATGGCTTTTTCTTTGTGCATATTCATTTTGTTGAGTATTGTGCAAGTCAGGATTTTGTATGCAACTTGGAGTAAGGATTCCTATGTTCTCTACTCTCTTTTAGAAACTAACTTTTAGCATTTCCTCAGAATGTCACTTGTTTCACTTTTGGTCACCTTACTTTTTTTTTCTTTTTTTTTACATTTTGTCAAGATTAGAGATTTTTTGATTTTCATTTGTCCTCAATGGCTTTCAAGTTGTCATCTTCACACCATTTATTTTTCTTGTGCTTCCCCTTTCTACTGTGCAGCCAAGATCTGATGGCCCCTAGGGCCGGAGGATGGGCGAGGGTGTGTTGGTGGAGTGAGGGAGGGAGCATGTATTCCAGATCTGAGAACATTGGCTGTCCGTAGCTCATTAACCTACCTGACATGTAGGTACAGTTACAGTGTTTGTGATCCAGGTAGTATATCCATCTCGAGGCGGAATGTGCTGGCCTGGTGGAGGCAGCTTAGTGGGGCCTTCAGATTTTGTGTACATTTTAACACCTTTTGGGCTAGTTTTTCATATACATCTCAACCTCTTCCCAGTGTTTTGATGGAGACATTCTATACTTCGAAGTTTGGAACCTATTCTTTAGCTAAATTTTGTACTTTGTCAGAACTTCAGGACCTTTGAATTTAGAGATTTCTTGGTGTATTCTTTTGATGTCCGAAGTAGCCCACTGGATTCCTCTAAGTCTTTGTCTTAATTTATTCAAACCAATACTTGGCCTGAATCATAGCCTGGCTCCACTGCTTCTTACATGTATTAAGATTTTATATCTTTTGTCTAAACATCTTATACCATTATCCCTGTTTATTTCGTGTAGCATATGGGCACTTATGGTAGGAAGGAAATGTTTCCTTTCTAATATTTGTTTTGAAATTAACTAATATGATTTTACATATTATTTTTGGATCTGGTCAAAGAAACTTTCTAACTGATCATATAATTTGTCCCTCATATCTTTATCCTTCTCTTTTGTGAGTATACACAGATGAATTATTAAGGTATTGAAATATTGACCTTTGAACCTTAGTATGCTTGTCCTTCATTACCAGGAGTGTCGTTCAGTACTCGCTTTTTTGCTTATCACCTGTAGACTTATAGATCTTATCAATCAGTGGGGAGGGGCATTGTCCATTTCCCATATCCAGCGAAATGTCAGACCTATCTCAGAAGAGAGTAGTGCTCAACTACAGTTCATTTTTGTGAGGATCTTCAAAACTAATAGTTCAGAGAAGGACTGGGAGAACCGGTTGAACACACTCATATAGAAACATTGGAGATTGGTTTATATTCAGTAAATTAGAATATGTTATATTCCTACCCATGTATTAGCAATGAGCACGTCTTACAAGGTTTTGTACAAGGAATTTAATGGATTAATTAGTTTTTAATTTTTATTCTCTTTGCCATACATGTTATTGAGTATTTTTATAGCATATTTTAAAATGTTTGGATTTAATTAAATTAACTGAGTTTAACTGATTGTGTTATATTTAGAATTGGTGTGAGTCAGCTACAAAGGAGTCTCTGCTACAGGAAATCCTCAGTGATCCACATTCGCCACACAAGTTCCGGGTCGAGGGAACTTTAAGCAACTCTCCTGAGTTTGCAGCAGCTTTTGGTTGCCCTGCTCCTTCTTCGAAACAGTCTTGTAGCATCTGGTGATTCCAGTCTTCTCCCCCCCCCCCAAAAAAAAAAAACAACTGATTTTATAATAAGAATAATTTATTTTAAATAAATCATCAATTTCAGTCAATAAAATTGTGAATAATTCTGTTTGAAGTTCAATAAATGATATAAAAAGAAACAATTAATCACATAAATAGATATTTCTCTAATGTTACAGACAGTTATACTTTATGGATACCTTAATATTTACTTATTTATTTATACAGCTTCAGTTAGAATTTTTGAAAATGTTACTCTGGTATTTGAAAAAAAATTAACCTAATATTGGCTCAGAAAATCCTTCGAAGTCAGATTATTAAGTTTTGCATTGTTAACTTTTATTTACTTTTTTTTTTACCAAAATATTTTATTTTTTCTATTTTAGAGATTGTTTTATATGAATCACACTAACTGTCATTTTTTTGCCAGAATTAAAAAAGAAAAAAGTTTATGTAAACTTATTGTTTCTCCTTAAATTTATCCCAACCACACAATCATTAAGAAAAAAAATGTAATAATGATTTATTTTCAGACTTCTCTTAGCACTTGAAGTTTTATAATTTTAGAGAAATTTTACAATGCAAACTGCATTAAAAAAAATTAGATCATGACATTTTTTCTCAAGATGAACAGAAGAATCACAAATACATTAACAATAATTAATGCATTTTGTTCATGAGCAGTATTCTATAGAATGTTTTTGACTCTTCTTCCTCTCACACAGCACACATGAAACACAAAGAATTTTCTAATGGCACAAAGCAAGAATTTCCCCGTTCTGCATACTCGAATCAAATGTTCAATCATTCAAATTGGCCACCTCAGCCAATTAAACTTCTTTTCATAATGGCATATGTGATCCCAAGGGTTTGGTTAAAAAGAAACCACCACTATACAGACAGGGATTAACTTGGATCAGTGGGGAGCTGTCAGAATTGTCTTTTTGTTAATAGAATAATTTTGTTAATTCTCCTTTGATGTTAGAAGGGAATCTTCATATAAAATGATTGAAAAACTGTCTACAGGCCTTGTTAAGTAAAATGTTTGTTACATAATTCACAATAGGTGAAACTGGTGTTTTATTCTTAATAGTTTTCACTTCTTTGAAGTCAACATTATTATATCTGATCACTTTAACTGTTTGAATTTTATAGTCATTATTGGTCTTGACTTATCATATTTCAAGAAAATTTAAAAATATAATAAATCAAATTTGTTATATCTTTTATCATATTTTAAATTGATTATTTTAATTGTCATTAGTTTATTATGATAACGTTAAAAAGCTTTTCCCTACTTAAATATGAATGGTAGATCTCAAAGGACAATCAAATCTGGTCAAAGAATAAAAAAGTATTCACAGGTTTTAGATGTAACAAAAAGGGCCACAAATCTGCAGATTGTTAAAAAAAAAAAAAAAAAATCTAATAAAAGTGTCACCAAAACAGCGTTTTAAGAGTTAAAAGATTTACAATAAGCATATTGAACATGTGAAAGCAAATATTTTAAAAGGATTATTCGAGACTTTTCGACTATCTCAGCAAATTCTAGGAATTAGGTAATAAATTATGTGACCATCTCTCACAAGCACATGAATAAATCCTAGTTATAAGACATAAAACCTGATTGTCAAGAAATTCTAGTGTCAAACAGTTGTAAATTGGTTCTGAAACAGTTTGTCATTACAAAATTAGTGATTTAGGCATTATAAATGTTCTGTAATTGCTAGATATCTAGATTTCAGTTATTAAGATAGCTGATAGAATATTTGAAAAGGTATAACCAAAGTTATATGTAAATAAAGGTATAATTAATAATTTTGAAAAGGTATAATTAAAGTTATATGTAAATCAAAATTATGAAAGAACTGAAAATTTAGCACTTGAAGTAACTGGTGTTTTAAAGAAAAAAAGCCTGGTGTTAGCGAGTTGCCACACATGTGGAACATGGAATAGACTTCACTGCAAGGAATCAGAAGGAACAATATGAAAAGCAGATTCTCTATCAAGAGACCATCCGCAGCCTTCTGCACATTGGTCAAGTCTCTCCCCCAAAAGTATTTTATGAGGATTTAATAACTATCGAAGCTGTGCAATTAAATTAGATTTCCGAATATATTATTTTAAATTTTAAAACTCAAAGTTACATTCTATAACATTACTAAATACTTTTATTAAAGAGAAAATTAAGAAGGCAACTACAAAGAGAAAGTATTTCCTTTCTCTACCTTCCTAGCTCATCTAGACCAAACTTTTCATGCTCATTGTTCTCTCTTGCTTTTAAATAAAATTTCCACATTTACTCTTATTTGTTTTCATACTCAATGAAACATAGGAAATCTGTTTAAATAAAGTAGCTCCTGCGTGACGGGTTTTTTAATTATAAGAGCATAGTTTTTACTCCATTTTGACTGTTCTTTGGAATAAATTCATACAGGAAGTATATTGATTCGCCAAATCAAATAGGTCAGAGAAGGGGAAATCGATTTGAAACTAATCTTACGAAAGCAGTTTTACAAGTGCTTAGCAGGGGAAGGCTTGTAGGATGTTTTCTATGTGGAGATATATGTGAACTCTATGAGCCAGCTGGTTCACCCCCTCGGCTCAGCCCTAACGATCTCGGTGAGATGAGCTGAAGGATTTCCGGCTGTTCCCTCTAATGGCAGCGCCTGGGAAAGTGCTCACGGAAACCGGGGCTCCCCTACACAATGCTCAGAGCGCGCCCATATCTCCTCTCGAGCCTATTAAGGGCGGATCCTCCCCCCACCCCCCACCCCCCCTTCTCGGCTTATTGTAGCCAAATGCTTCTGAGTGAAAGGCAGCAGGTGGCTGCCGCGGTAAGGCGTTATAGTGCGCGGGGCGCCATTGCTGTCAAGCTAGTCTGCGGCGTGACAATTCTTACAATAAATTTTGATAATTCATGTGGTTCAAAAAAGGAAGGTAAGTCACGTTATGGATATGTTTTTTAAAAAATATTTTTTTGTTTACAAAATTATATCTTATTAAAACTCCTATAGAGGCGTCAGTATCAGGCACAAAACTACTCCAGTAAAATTAAGTTTTAAATAAAATAACAATGTTTTTATATATTTTGTTTTACCTTTTGCCTGTACCAAAACTCAAAGGAAATATTTTTGAAAATCATTTCATTGTTATATTGCAGTATGTTAATTTAAATTCCGTTTAAAGACCAATTAGGTATGGTGGATCAATAAAATGTCTCTAATCTAATTTTAGTTAAAATCTAAATAACAAATCTCTCATTAAAAACAAATTTCCTTGTGATAATGATGATTATCATCGTTTAAGAGTGAATTTAATAACTGTTTTAATGTTGGTCGCTGAGTTACATTGCATAAAAATGAAAATTGCGCCACATGATAGTATGAAGGATCAGTGAAAGTGTTGGAAATTATTTAAAATATTCTATCCCGAGAAAGACCTGATTAGCAACATTTATTTGGGATACGCTAAATAAAAAAAATATGAATTAAATTAATATTTAGACAATTTTTAGTGCAAGAGAACAGAATAAAAAATCTAACTGTTATTCTGCTCCCTTGCGCTAAAAATTGTTAAAATACACGTGGAATTAAATACCAGAAGAAAATTAATATTTATAAAATTAAAATTTAAAAGTAAATAACGAGAGTCATTCAAACATCTTGACAATGTCAGCTCCTCCGAGCATAAAACGTTATATTCGTCTGCCTCGGAGGCTGAACCCTCGACACTAGTGCGGGGAATTTAACAACTTATCAGACTTGTCTCGGTAGCGTAAATGTTAACGTACCGGCCCGAAAAGCAGGAGATCCAGGTTCTATTCCTGGCTGGGGCAGTTAGATTTTTTATTCTGTTCCCCTGCACTAAAAATGGTTAAAATTATAAAGTACCACAAGAAATTAATATTCATAAAATTAATATTCATAAAATTAATATTTAGAGTGTTGAATTTCATTCTTGTGATAAAAATATTTTAATCTCTCATGCACAAGAACTGGGGTACAGTTGTACTTTTGCAAGGAAGCTCCTACTAGTATTTGGTCTTGGAAACCCATCAGGCATTCTTTCTATTTATAAATCCGTTTTGCTGAATTCCAAGAGAAAAAAATAAAGTCCGTTACGCTGGAGCTGCGTAATCTAAGAAGATTTCATATGAGAAAGAATAAACAGCGTAAGAGTAAATATTTCTTATAAGCCAAAAAGAGCAAAATGCGTTAAAGGAAAGTCTGCTAATCTTTGCTTCAGATTGGCCGGGAACGAGGATTTTAGAAAATAAATGACTACGAAGATATGACTTTACATTTTGGTTTCCCTATAAATTTCCCCTCTCCTTTACCCGTTTCCAACTGAAAATAAAGGTTTACAAGGAAAAACCTAAATTATGAATTTCGCTTTTATAATGAAAATAAGGGGATTTCCCCAACACTCAAAATTGCATTCTTGAGTATCTTTCTTAATATGCGTTTTTGTAAAAACGTTATGAAATAAAAATTTTACAATTTATATTTAAGACAAGTTATGTTCTATACATTTTTCTTATTATCTCTGATATAAGCAAAGATATTGAAGATTTTTCAATACGGACTCCGTTTAACCCCCTCATCGCCCTCATCTCCCTTTAAAGTTACAACAATTAGAAAATCCATTCAAACTATAGAAAAAAAATCAAATACCAAATTTGGTTTCATTATTTTAAAAATTGTGACAGAGCACATGCAGACAATATGTTAAAGCAATTATCCCGCGCCATCTATACTTGTCCGCAAGAACTAGTAAGTTCGTTAGTTATTCCGCTAGAGCGCGCTGTAATGCACTTTCTTATCTTTCCCTTTTTTAACCCCCTCTTCAGATTATAACCCTTACGATTAAATGGCCCTTTGTCCATTCACTTTAGCCAATGCCTTCATAGTAAAAAGATCTCTTGCAATTGTTCCCTAACACTAAGTAACTTGTTACTTTCTTATCTGAAGTTTTATTGTTTCCTATAGTGGTTTAAACTATCGACATTTTTCTCACATGAGCAGTCTAATTCGTTTAAGATATTACAGGATTTGCAGATTTCCGCAAAGCGGTGAAGCTGAAATCTCGAACCAGACGAGATCCGTTCTCGGAATAAAGAAACACAATTATTTTATATAATTATGTCATAAGAATGACTTCAAAATGTAATATTTAATAAAATTACTTTATATACAAGACTAGAAGTTTTTATATAGTCTCTCATAAGTTTAAAATCTACTACAACCACTTCCCTAGGGCTCTGTCCATGCCGGCTGTAGCGTTTTACAACTTACTTTACTCTTACAATCAAACTATTTTTAATGCAAATGGTGAAGAACTAACGCAATAATAATGGGATATTCTTATTTGACGTTGCGGACTTATTCCTACAACTACATCAAATAACTCGGCGTAAAACTAAATACTGTGGCCGTATCATGAGAAAGACCATAGTGGTTGCATTAATTTGAAATTTACTGAAATATATTGGTACTTATAGACTAAGCTGTAAAATTAAAATGCATCTTTATTTGAAACTAGTCATTAAATTGAATTTTTTAAAAGATTATCTGCCAATGTTTCGGCATAAATTGTAAGCCATTTTCAGGGCTGCCTATTATGAGGACGAGAGAGGACTTCCTGTCCTTAAGTTCACATTTCCATGACTGAATTTTGGATCTACCTTGACCGAACTCCAACTAAAATCATCTAATACTAATTTCATGGTGTTTTTTTACAGATTTGTTTTTCTCTTTTGAAGAATGTTTATGTACGTATTTAAAAATATTNTCAAATAATCTATTAAGAAAATATATTTTATTAATTAATTAAGATTCTAATTCTTAATTTAAAATGAATTAAAGTTAAAATGATTATTAAATAATCATGTAATTGTTTGGCAAACAAATTAATAGTTTCACTTGAAAAATAAATATTAGACATTTTAGGACATAACACATCTACTTATAATGATCTAATATACCGATGAAACCCTATTTTGGTTAAGTACTATAAATTTAAGGTATTTTCATTAAATATCTTTAAAAATATCAACTTTACATATTTATTATATTAGTAGACAAATGAGAAAAAAAACTCCTTGGGGGCGCCGGGGTAGACATGGGATCTGTTCGGGTCTCGCAATCTTGAAGCTGTGGGTCCAAATCTCGCCCAGTGCAAGCTTTCATCAATAAATAAAAGTTTGTCATGTGTTATGGATATTTATAATGTTGGATAGTAACCTGTAGATAGCCTTCCCTCCTTGACCCTAGGTGGTTGACAGTTAGGCACACACACTATTAAGAAAAAATAAAATATTACATTAAGACTAACTGGAAAACAATTTTGTTGCATATTCCTATAAATCCACAGTTATTAACATTATGATTCGACTAGGTTTTGATTGTCGTGGGGTCAAATGGTGTCACCTCTTGTCCACAGCTGACTAATTTTCTGGAAAGGAATGGTGACAAGGATTCTCTCATCTTGAAAACACCAGCAAAGGATGTTACACCCCTATTCATAAAGATTTTATATTCTCAAACTTATAGAACACAGCGAGTGTCACACATACCAATCAGATGAGGAAAAAATTCCAACAGTGCTAATATGAATGCGGCCTACATTACACACCCCCAACAAAATAAATGAAAAAGGAATAAGTAAACTACTCTTTTGTACTGTGAGAAAATTTAATTATTTTTTATCATTTGTTCTACTCAAATAAAGTACCAGTCATCTGGCAGCTTATTTGCATAGAGTAAATGTCAAATATGGAGGTAAATTTGTTGACAGTTAAGTGATATGAAAGTAGGAGTACCAGGGATTCAGTTTTGGTAGTTGAAGAATTAAAACATAATTTGTAACCAGAAAAGTTTTTATATCAGCCCTGAAACGTTGGCTAAAATAAAAACTTTTTTGTTTATTGAGTAATTTTTAATACTTCAACTACCAAGGCCAAATTACTTATAATCCTCTATTCATAAATAATAAATATGTTTTCTATATAAAAATAAAATATAATTATAAATATGTCGGTAACAGACAAAAATTTAACTTTATAGAGTGCAGAGTCTTCTTTTCCCCATTGGAATAAGGTAAGTTGAGATGCGCAGCTATCAAAATAACTAATATACTATTATATTGATAGCTGTGCATATATATGCTTATCTATATAAGTCCTAAATCCTTTTCACATTTTCTTCATACAAATAATAAAAAAAAACATTTAATGGTAATATTTTTAACATTACTAGATAGTTCTACACACACATACACACACAAAAAAATCGCTGTTAGGCGCTCACCCACATCGTTTATTATTGTGAACTCCCTTTCTATCTTATTCGCTGCGAATAAGAGCACGAATCCTCCGGAAGTCACCTATCTCACCTGCGACTTCAATCTAAGCCGCGTACGAACTTCGAGATGTATTCTCCTCAGAAGAAATTACCAAGTACCACTCTAGACTTCCTTCCCTTATTTATCACTTCCAAACTTCTATCCAAGAAGGCTGAGGACTTCCGTAATACTGCGGGTACTGAAGGGGACTCCACTAGTCGGTACAGTTGTAGGCAGATCAATCTTCCACAAGCCCATCACATTAGGTGGGCGTAATGATTTCTCTCATTAAGTATAATCACCACAATTAGAACAATGGCTGGTGGCGCCTCACGTGTTCATGCATACATACTAATTGGCCTACATGCATTTCTCATCTGACTAGAGGTGGAAACTCAACCCCACTGCCGGGCAGACCGTGAAAAATTAACCTCGTATAATGGGATGCAACTTTTCTTTTTATATTTTGTGATTCTAATATAATTATGAATTTATTTGCACATTTATTCGTTTAATTGTAATGAATTTTCTAAAACCTATTATCAACTGAAAAGGAGATAAAACATTCTTTGAACTCTCATGTACTGAAAACTTATGTGGATATATAATATATTGCACACAAATTCATTTGTTTCCTAAAAAATAGCGCATTTTGACTCGTTTATTTAAATTTTCTATTTGCTGCCCCAATGCTGAATAGCATCAAGGTAGTTATGTAAAATATTGGAAGCGGTTTTGGAAACACGATGAGATCCCTTCATCATCAGCAAAGAGAGCTGATGCTATTCAGCAGTGGTGCAGCAAATGATGAATTAATATAAATGAGTCAAAATTCGTACAGGTAAATTTTCTGCTAAGAAGAGAATCTCCTAATGACATTACGTTCAATAACATCCCCATACCTCTCTTTGATTCAGTCCGTTACCTTCGGTGCCATCTTGACTCTCGACTTAACTGGAGTTCACAGCTCACAGCAGACAACAGACTGACTGTACAAGGCACTACTACGACCAGATCTTGTCCAGATCGGAAGTCTGGGGTACCGCTAAACCTTCCAACATCCAGCGAATACAATCCTTTCAATCCAAAATCCTAAGAATAATTGCAGACGTTACATTTCATGTATCTAGCTCTTTATCTCGACTTTAATATTCATTTCGCCCAAGAACTTATCTCCACCCGCTTCACACTCATCCACAGCAAGCTTCCATATCACCTTAATCCATATGCCATATCCCTATCGTCAGACCTAGTCTTCCCTATCCCTACATCCCTTCCCGAAGACTGAAACGAAAATAGTCTCGTAGCATCTTGGGCCCTAAAGCCTAAATTTACTGGGAGTGGGGTCAATTATTACAGGGCCTTCTTCCGGCAAAGTGACATTTTATTTACTTTTTTTTTTTTTTTTTTTTTTTTTTTTTTTTTTTTTTCATATGCATATTAAATTAAGCCATCTAATTGCAAGATGTTTTATAAGCAGAATGTAATGAATAAAGATTTTTAAAAATAAATAGAAGTTTTTTTTATACAGAAATATTAGTACGATTGCATAACTATAATTCAACCCAACAAACAAAGAGGGAAATGTATTCCATAAAATACATGGTTAGATACACATATACACAGAGTTATATATGTCACTAGTAATGAATGGACTGATATATTAATTCTTCACTGAAAATGTATACAGTTATGACTGTAAGGCAAATTATAAAGTGCAGGTTTAAGGTAAAAAGACAACATTAAGAGTAAGTCTGGTACGAATTGTAATTTGAATTTTGTGTTGCATTTACAATTTTTGCTAAATATCAAAATCAATAGCATTATGTTAGGGCACATTACTCATATTGATCGTTCCAGTAAAATAAAGAAAACAGAACCACTTAGTCTAATTTATAGTTTACCTTATTTTTGGCTAGAAAAGTTTAATATTGTCATGGCAGTTTTTAATAAACTTTGAATTTTTTTTTTCAAATTTTTATAGAGAAACTGGTGTGTAGCACATCTATTTATGTTTTCACGGTTATTGACGGCAATGATTAATTACAATGTTTGAAGTAATATTTTTTTTAGATTACAAAAATATTGCTGGACAAAGGAAAGACGAAATTATCAAATTTTAGCAAGCAAACAAATCGAAATAATTTGCTAATAGTCATGATAACCTATTTTAACCTTTGTTCGGCTACTTCGGAACTTTGGATAGGATGTATGACAGGAAGGTTATAATTCTTTTTGAAACTCCTACGTAACTGGACAGACATTTATTACTCCGTAAAGTTGTAGCATGTAGAGTTTGAGTCACGCCAAGAAATATGAGCTTCTTTTCCTTCAATCAATTTTAAGTCTGCTGCATACAGGCATTCATGGTAATTTAAACTATTTTATGCTAATTCCTTCATGTTTTAATAACGCTCAAGTCACGAAGAAGATTAAAATAATTTTAAAGCTTTTTGACGGCCCCTTTACACGCAATTTACATTTTACCTTTGCTTACCAACAACTTTTAATGAAACTAACATTTGAAATTTCTAATGAGATTTCTATAATTTTGCATTTTACACCAAGTCATTTGTAAAATTGAATTTTATGTGAATTTGTGTGCAAAAATTAAAATTTAACTAGTTCCGCCAGGTACTGGAACCAGTATGTTGTAATTTTCCCCTAATTTGTGACAAAATCCCAATCGCAGTAGAATGACTTTTGCAGTTTATATTTAAACTCTGTAATAATATTAACCATTACCTTACAGTTAACGTAAAGTCAAAAGTGATTGGTCAGTACAAGACGAGTCTTCTGAATTTTGTAAAATTTGCACGGAGGTTCTGGAATCTTGAGGACATTACCCTATTTATAGGGGATAATAATGAAAGTATAGTACGTTGAAATGTTATCTAGAAGTATTTTGAAGCTAGTCTATTTTGAATTTATTTTATCATCGCATTGTCTTAAACATAAACATAGTTAGGACGGAAGTGTTGTTTACCCAGTAGATACACGGACTCTTTAAACGTAAAAATTCTAATGGTATTCGCCATATTTCTTACTTTGTAAACTACTCCGGACGGCTCTCAAATGGTGCCATTTCGCGTGCCAAATCGTTGAGAACGGTGTCAACTTATGCTGGCAAACTCTGCTTAAATTAGTGTCTTTTGTCATGACAAGTTTTAGGGACCAGTGTAGTCAGTTAAGTTGCAGGGTTAATTCCCGCGGTTAATTACCTTCACGAAACCCAGCTTAAATAGCTTAAAATCTAATAAGCTCCAATTTTATTTCAATTGGGGATTGTTTTGGAAAAAAAATTTCTTCACGCAAATTTTGCGTAATCTAGTCACTTTTTCCATAATTTACTAAAGCTGGAAACTGTATTTATCTCAAAAGTTCACATAACATAAGCGGAAAAACGGAGAGTTTTCTTGACCGTAGATATTATTATGTTTTTTGTTGGGGTTCGTTCAAGGTTTATAAAAAAAATACACATTTTTAAATAAAAAAACATCCTATAAGCTGTACAAAATTACATTTTAGACTTATTCTGTTCGATAATATTTTTCATGACTTAAATAATAACGAAATTCTCGCAATTGATTTCAACCGAAAGTGACTTACTTCATATAACCTCAGTAATTAAAAAACTGCTTTTAAATGCTGAGAGGACTTTTATTTTTATAATATTATTTAAAAGGCTCTCAAAAATATGAACATAGTTCTCTGGCTATTGTGTCTCAAATATTTTACTGCGTTTCCGCCTTATTTTTAATTGTTATTATTATTTATTATATGTTATAATTATTTTTAGTTTTAAATGTTTCTGATTAAAAGTTCCTTTAATATAGATAATTTTATTTATTTTTAACTAAAAATAAGTTAAGATACCTCCATTATGAATTAAGAAATCATTTTAAGACAAATAGTGAAATTTTATTTTTAGAAAATTATAATTTTATACTATCAGGAAACAATTCATGTCCAGATAACTAACCTCTTAAACTATCCTAGGCTGGAGGTGTCGAGGCCTGTTAAATCTACTAATAAAAGGGTTATTATTATTATTATTTCTACCACCAATGAATATAGAACTCTCATACCTTCTATTCTCCGTCTTCATTGGTTTCTGCAAACCATCCTCCGTTGTCGAGCGCATTCGGACATTGTCCATCTTCTGGCCGAATACATGTGTTCACTGTCACTGTCTGTATTCAACAGTGCAGGCAGTTGAATACAGACCGTGACAGTGAACACATGTATTCGGCCGGAAAATGGACAATGTCCGAAAGCGCTCGCCAACAGAAGATGTTTTGCAGAAACCAATGAAGACGGATAATAGAAGGTATTTAAAACTTAAGCCTTGGCAGCGTTTACGAGGTGATAATACAATTTGATATCCAGTTACACCTCTTATAAACTTAGATAATTAGATTTTAAGCCTTATTTCGTTATTCCTTATTTTTTTCTTAATTAATAAGAACTTTATTATTTATTGCCTTCTGCACTTTGTTGTGCACTTTGTAATAGGCTTGTACAATAATAGTATAAATAAATAAAATATAGACAAATAAAATGTTATCCCTTATAGATTTATTTAAAGGTTTCTTCTCTATCCATTCCATAACAAGATATTCAGCAGTGTCAGTAGGACGTCTTAGCAACAATAAAATTTTTTTCACACAGTGAAATAATAGTCATAGTACTAGTTTTAGGGGAGTGCAATAAAAAGTACAGTTACTGTACTAAAGTGAAACTTACAATAGGATAAGTAGAATATTTTCCGATATACTGTACCTCAGCCAAAAGACATTAAAATTAATAATTACTAGGGGAGAGAGAGACTCCTGCTCTATGGTTTCAAATTATGACTGATGATTACTCCCATTTGCTCTGATGAAGTCCTGAAATTTAGGCCGAAACGTTGGCATGAATTTAAAAAAAAAACTTTTTTGTTTACAAATGAGTTTTAATTATTCAGTTCCCAAGACTAAACTCTCCTCGCGAATAATTACTAATTTCAGAAGAGGGTGATTTTTCATGAAGAGGGTGATTTTTTATGAAGAGGGTGATTTTTTCAAACGCCCTGTGGAACGTCTCCAACAAGTAACACATTTTATTCAGCCCTTCGACTTAAAAATGGCCCTTACAGATAGCTCTCTTTTATATCATCTAACACATTAACGCGGTGCCACTCGAAAATTAGGGAGGAATTATCTTTTGCAACAATGTTAATATTGTTCTTTATAGATATGCTCAATCTGTAGTGATAGTTTTGCAAAATGAATATTTGAAACAACACATATCTAACGAAGTCTTTAAGTACAAGTAAGAACAATATCATTCTCGATACATAATCATATAATTGCTGCCATGACCTGATGCATACTATTTCCTAGGATACTAAACAAACAACATTCCTTATAAACTCTCAGAACACTCGAAAAACTTCATCAGTTGTGGATCCACTGAACCGAAGAAGTCTTAAATAGCTGTATTAGAACATTACCTTGTCTGCTAAAGTGTAATTCTCAAATATGATCACTGGTACCGACTAAGGAAATCGAGTTATCCCCTTGTTATTATGACCGGACTTTTAAATAATTTTTTTATTTTTGTACTGAACATACGAAGAAGGGTTTAAAATATGTTGCTTAAGATATACCCCAAAACACACTCATAAATACCGAATTATCTACTATATTATAATTTAATATATAAGCAATTTTTCACATTTTGGCTGCTTTTAAATCTGATATATACTCTTAAAAGAATTAAAAAAAAAAAAAAATGATCTGGAAGCATCTTAAGAAAAGCATTTAGAAAAATGACCTGCTGATGTGTATATGCTATTACTTATATAAGAGAGAAAATGAAGGAAAGTCCATTCACTTGTCATTCTGATAAAGAAGTACCTAGGTGGCAAAACATCCGCGATGCGAGCTACGAATGACATGTCCGCAACACAAGCAAGCACTTCTGGAGTACCATAAGGATCACTTTTGGGATCCGTACTCATCATACTATATACAGCTGACATCGCCAGGAAGATGTACCCTTGAGTTGAGCTGGCTGGATATGCTGATGATATGGGTATATTTGCATAGAAGCATAAGAGCTAGACAAACCCTAAAGAAAGTCGAAAATGCATTTGAAAGGGTAGTAAAAGCATTAGACAAAATCGGCTTACAACCATGCAAAGACAGATGCAGCCATCTTAGATTCCTCATATATTGAATGTTTTGAATAATGGTTTCCCGTGCTTTCTTCTATACTTTCCGGATAGAAGAAAGCACGGGAAACCATTATTTAAAACATTCAATATATGAGGAATACAGAAAAAATATATCCACCCGAATGCTACCTAGGAGTACAATTTGAAAGACACTTGTCCATCCTATCACACATCAAAAACAGACCCAAACAGGTTAGACAGCAGATACACAGACCAAGAGAATGAATCATATCAAAAAATCTGTTAATCAGACTTCAATAATCACTTCTTCTTCTTAAAAAGAAATTAGTGACGCTTTGACCTTGCTCTGGCTATAGAAAAGGACCACCTTTTTATCTTCTGTAATTGTCTCGAAAAGTTTAAGATCGAGGTTATATAAAATTTTGATGGCTAGCGAATTTTCAAAATTTTAAAAATTCAAAATGGGGTGGTCAGCTTGTATATCTTTATATTTAGGGGTGTCTGGTGGTTAAACAATGTTGCGATTTTAGCTCAAGACTATGATAAACCCTGTGGGACACCCTAATTTTTTTTATTTACAAGGGATAGACAAATTTCGTTTTGTTCAAGCTTATGCCATTCGTGCTTAGGTCTTTTCCTAACATAATTGAACTTGTACCTTGGTGCTGCTGCTTGTAGTTATATAAAAAGCAGGCGGGTACGTTTTAATAAGATAGGAATCAGTGATGACAATGATTAAGGTAACCACTAGGCTGTAACATGTATGTGCATTTAGATAATACATTGAATCACAAAAAGTTGATTGAATCATGAAATGTACTTTTAATTTAAACATATTATAAAGGATATACTGATAATATTACTTAAAACTTTTCTGCATCAAGGAGGTTAAGAACATTGTTTATTATCTTGAAGCCAAAAAGTTTTTTGAGGAATATTATTTCTTGATGATTCCATTTTTTATTCTTACTTATATTCATCTTTTAAACTTATAGATGTATGGGTATTAAAGGGAAATTTAAAATAATAAATTGAAATACTATTGAAATAATTTATTTCACAATTAGTTGACAATAAATTAAATAAATAAATAAATAAATAATGAAGAAAATAAATAGTTATTCTAAGTGTAGAGCACTAGCCCTATTTTTGGTATCACTGGTGGCAGGTAATGTTGTTCAGGTCGTTAAGTCACTAATGTTCCGTGTCTTTGTGTCACTGTCGTCATAGGTCAGCGAGTATAAGATACTCTCTCGTAGCTCCTTGTTCTGTCCTCACATTGTCATTGTCTTTAGTCAAGTTTCTGTTATCTTCGTCAGTCTGTTTTGCTAGCGTCTTTTCGTCTGTAGTCTAGTTCTGTAGATTACCCATGCCATCTTCTTCATATTGTCACTCAGTTTGTTCATATATTGTCATAATTGGTTCATATATGCATATATAAATTAAAAACAACAAATTTAAAGTTCAGCAGAGATTAAAAAAAGAGACAATTAATTTTTCATTGAATGTCTGATTAAATATTCAGTATTATTCCTGGATTTAAAACATTAAAGAAAAATTAAAACATTTACATAACGTACTCGGTATTCTCTACAAGAGATACGCTCTAGTGAGCTTCGTTCTGAGAGGATCAAATATGTCACAGCCGATAAAGTGGATTCAGTGAATTTTCCCCTAAAGCTCACATTTAATATTTATATATAGCTAAGAGCCATTTTAGGAATCATGAAAAATAGAATGAATTATAAAGATTGACTAAACAAGATGGAAATAAGGCGGTGGCCTTTATCTGTTGTATTTCATAAATGAATAAGAGGATATCCCTACTACCATTAACCTTTTTTACCCTTAAAAGTCAGAGATTGAAGATTCCCTATTCTGGTCAGTTTGATTCCCCCGTATATGGGTAGAGTTAAAGTCTCCCAGAGACTTTAACGCCTCCCGTAAGCCGTTTACTGGTGATGTCAGTGCTTTGCTGCCCTAGCTTGAGCAGAGTAGGCGAGTTCGTGAGCACCTGCCACCTGCGATGCCGACCTGCCCCAGCCATGGCCGCCACCCCCGTGTCCTTCGGTAGCGTATACAACTTGGTGGCTCTCACCGCCGCCTCCACCTACGAGCTTCTTCAGGCCGATGATGGCAGATAGAAGGAGAGCCATCTTGCCGATGAGGAGGGCCTTTCCAGCAAGAAGAGCGATTTTAGCCATAGCCATCTGAACCATCATTCCACCCATCGCCATAGCTGCCATCATGAGCATGCCACCTCCTTTCTTTCCTCCACCAGACTTCTTCCTTCCTAAAAAAAAAAAAAAAACATATCATCATTAAAAAAAAATTACTAATATATAAAAGTATTAGCATACTATTTATCTATAAGTATTTGACGAAAATGTTTATTGTGAAAGTTATTACTTGGATGGTTAAATATCCTTCATTTCGAGTGAAAAATTCGATTAATTCAAGTTTATACTTAAACAATATATGGATTGAACAATACAGGTATGCACTAAATCCCCTGACTTTAATAAATTATTTATATTTTCTACATTGGATTATTATTATTAGATTGTAAAGTCTGAAATAAAACCCGTTTCTTGGAGCAGTGTGCAGGCCAGCAAGCTCTGGTGAGGAATTCTTACAATGAAGGGTGGAAGACTACGCCCCCAGTACAAATACAATGGATTATCTTCTTCCCCTCACAGCTCCCTCCTTTATGCTGGAAGTCTCTTCAGCAGATCCTTACTTATCGGTTTAGTTACGATCTGCTTCCTTGAACCGCTACCCATTCATTCGCCCATACAGGCTGTGGGCTCCATTCATCTTACTTGTCGTTTCAGTTACCTGTACAAATATTCCCAGACGTCCTGCTTTTCGCAAATCCTGGTCTTATACAGTACAGTACTCTACCTTCTACAGAATTACAAGGGGAAAAGTCACAAAGCTGCACTAAAACAACTGCAGACCAAGTAATACTACTACTATTGTTTCGAATTACTTGTTCTGGCGAGTACTGGCCTATCAAAAGTATCATATATAAATTAAATTCTACGGAATTTATACTCTTTAATTCAAAACATTAGATACAGTTGTATATGTCATTATTCTTTTTTCGTTTTTTTTTTTAGAGGGAATAATGCAATTCTTATTGCATTCAGAACAAGACTTTCCTATATTTTTTTTTTTTTTTTT
>KZ806923.1:115046-137823 GCA_000696205.2 Oncopeltus fasciatus | reverse complement strand
TTTTAAACACCCATGGCTCAGGACAAGCTTCTATATTATAAATAAAAGATTGACCTGGGCGGGATTTGAACCCGCGGCGTCAGGATTGCGAGACCCGTACGGATCCCCTGAGCTATCCCGGCGCCCCTTAGGTAACTTTCTTCCCTTCTCTTCCACCTTAGCGTTTGGCTTTTCCCCTTAGTGTTCTTTCTGTAAGAATATTCCTATTCCTGTAAATTTTTAAACAAATCAACCAAGAATGTGCTTAGGTAACACAGTTCTTGCGAGTCGGAGATCTTCAGTTCTCCATTTGTACGGGTACTTATGTGAATGTCAGTGAAATTTGTGATAAATGTGTTCGAAGCATTGAATTTGGGAATCATTGAGTCTTTTCTGAAATTCGAAAGCGAAGCATTGATGAGAGGACCATTGAAATACTGGATTGGACCTCTGAACCCCTTCGTTCGTGAGAAAACACCCAATCGAACCTACTGGGAAGTGGGATTCAAGTTCACCGAAGAAAGTAGCTTTCGACACGAATCGTGACCCCTTCGCCGAACCACCACCTGAGGCGAAGGCCGGCGATCACGAAGCTCCGTGATGCATCTCCACCGAAGGTTCACTTGTTTCTCCTAGCCCATCTTCGTAATCACCCTGTCCTCCACCCATATGCCTCATCTATCTCCCATTAAATAGATTACTGCAATAAGTGTCCTGAGTAATAGTACTAAAGAATTTAATATTAATAACTGTAATACAGCTTCAAATGAAAAGTATGAGCGTTGCCTTTAGAATATTTAAGTATAAATATGAACTAACAGTTTGAAATTACTTCCTAAGACATGAAGTCAGTGTATGAAATAGAAATTAAATTCTTCTATAAAAGCGGGGAAATAAAAATTAAATACATAACGAAGGAAAATTAAGTAAATTTATCTAAAATAGTATTCTATACGGCATGAAAATATATACATTTCTTTAAAATTTATTGTGCGTTTACGTTTTCATGTTATCTTAACTAATCTACTATATGATATTTCATTTTTAGAGGACCATATTTCAAAATATATTCTTAGTGACTTTTAAAAGCTAAACGTGATTCTTTATAAGAGGGAGAGGAGTGAGAGTCAGGGGTAAAAGTTTTTGGGCATTCCATCAGGGACGGCTCATGACTCGGACACTGACATTTAGTCAGCTGATTTAGAGGTCGGCTTTTGTGTATGATAGCTTTCACGGGCGTGTAAACAGCTGCTTTGTTTGCTTTTCAATTTCATCCGGCTCTGGGCCTGACTCTTCAACAAAAACTACTCCAACAATGTCACTCAGGATGGACATAACAGTATTGTTGAGCCTGGTGAAAGTCTCTACCAGGCAGGATTTGTTCGCTGCCACTTTGAGGTCGGAAGACCTTATGCGTTTTTTTTTTTTACATACCAATTTTAATTGATATAATAAAGTTTAAAAAATAGATTACAGTTCTTCTTTAAAAGGTTAAAGAATAGTTGTTACCTCTCCGTATGTTATAATTGGAAGAACAATACTGTTTCTAAGATGATTTTAGTTGGGGTTCGGTCAAGGTAGATCCAAAAAAGCACAAATTTAAAAAATGTATTTTTTTAATAAAGGATTATCTGCCAACGTTTCGGCTTACATTGTAAGCCATCTTCAGGGCTATCATGAAGATGAGAGAGGACGTCCTGTCCCTATGTTCACATTTCCATGACTCGGTAATGTGAACAATTTCAATATTGTTCAGTCATGAACAATACTGATTTTCGGTATCATTGTTTCAGTAATATAAAACTTCTCCCTGAAGTAATATGTTTCAGTGCAATAAGAGCAATGGATGGATTTGATATTTAATTACATATTGTTTGGATTTTCCTACTTCTACCCTTCGTAGGGTCTCGGCGAGTACTCTAAAGGTACAAAGAAGAGTTCTACGTCGATTAGCAGTGATGGGCTGATCCGGAGGCTCGGAAAGTCGTGGACTTCCTTCTCGGAACGCCTTCTGTCTCAAGAAGTCTCCCTCCTTAGGGGTGTGTCGGTGGAGTGTGTCCGTCCTTCTAGGGCCGCCTCTTCCCCGCATTTCTCCGCCCCCTGGAACCCGTTCTTCTCGTCCGGACACCATCGTGAAGAAAGTCCGCACCTGATTCGAATCCGCCGTTGGGTTGTTGTTTCACTGCTTGTATCGCTTTCAGTAAATACCCATTTTCATTTAGGTCGCACTCGCATCGATTTCCAATAGCATATGGAAACTCATTGCCCAGGCATATAAAAAGGTTTTGAATTTAAATTGCAACGAAATAGTTAAGAAAGGAGAAAATTTGCCTAAAATAGTGCTTAAAACGTAATATTATTTTTCTGGCATGAACCCGATGACCAATAAAACTTGTATAATAATAAAACAAGTTAAAATGTCGTTCACGTAGGCTTCGACGGTCGTCAGATGTATTTACCGTTTTTTCTTCCGTTTCAGCCCTGAAGAAGCCATCACATGATGTGCGAAAGCTCGGCAAATAACAACAATATGACACGGTCCAACCCGGAAGAAGAAACGGTAAATACATAAGTTAAAAAGTCATTAAAGTTAAACAAGTCTTTGAATTTATTTTTAAGTTGTGCAGAAGAAAAATAAGAAACCAGAAGAGAAATTATGACAAACCCATGAAGATACAGTTTTCTTATTTTCACTTGTGATGAAATATGAGAAACTGACAGACAGTATAAAAAGCACACTAAAGAAAAAAAAATAAATCTGTTTGTGTAACATAGAAAAAGTGGCTGAATCAAACGAGAGGAGCGATTGGTTTCGGCGGATGTGACTGTCAGTACCTAGCTACAGGAAAGCGTGGCGCTGGGTGTGATGTGCGTGGAGGAGTGGCCATTCCTGTGTGGTCCCGTCTCCCATGGGACACATCACTTTCGATATCCCGAAAGGAGAGGTGTTCCTGACAGCTGGAGAAATCCCGTACCCGCCATCACAGGGAATAGTTGTTTCCCGAACCTTGGTAAGTCATAGGGACCGAGTAAGAACTGCTTTGGTGGATAACGGCAACGCAAGGCAGTAACAAACTTAAGATGGCTACAAATATTTAATTTGGTTGTGGTATTTTATCCCACGTAAATTTTAAACAATTAATGAGAGGGAATAGAATAACAAACAACTAACGCGTCCTGGTAGCATAACAGGCAAGTTCACCGGCCCGGATAGCAGGAGATCCAGGTTCGATTCCTGGCTTGGACAGATTGATTGTTTTATTCTATTCCCTCTCATTAATTGTTTAAGATGGCTACGATTTTTGGCATAGTTTTGTGTGTTCAGGCGTGCACTTGAGGAGCACAGCTGAATCCATATTTTCGTTTACATAAATCATATCATTATAATTTGCTAAGATTGCTACTCCTTCAATACAAGCCAACTAATTATTATTTGTATTGCAACGCTTCAGAAATCAAAAATTGAAAGATAATCTCATTATAAATATGTTTCATTTAATTAAGCAATAGGACTGTTAATTAAGTAAGATATTCACTAATCACAAAATTTTAAGCAAAAACGTACATTAATGCCTTCATGTCAGTATTATTTGTCAGTATTCAAAGGAATGCATTCTTTATGATATTAATGCTGTTTCGTTTTGATATTTTGTTGAGGAGAATAAAACTTATTCTTCTTCAATATAGATTATTTTTTTAAGTTATTATTTTTTTTATAAATATTTTGAAGAGTCGTAAAGAAAAATTTAAAAGTATATAAAGTAAATTTACAGAACGGCATCTTATGTCCAAACTGGCTTCAGAAAGATCGAATATATTCTTTGTTATTAGGTATTTTCGACTCGCTAAAATTCTTTAAGAACTTTTCTTAAGTATATCTATTTCAAATTAAATTTGGTCTTCTTGAGTTCTTTAGGCGACAATGTATAATTATATTGTAATAAATGTAAGAATTTTATTATGTAGTATACTAAAAAAAAAGGATGATTATCAAACTCTGTGGGAGACATTGTAAAGAAATGAAAACCTTTAAATACATCTTACTAAAGTAAGCAGATATACCAGAGTGTAAATTTTTTTTATTTTTTATTCATTTATTACATTCTGTTAAATTAAAACATTTTGTAATTTGATCACCACAATGAATTAGAGAGAAAAAAAAAAGACATACAATATCAATCACATGAGGAGAGAAGGTGACCAATGACACCACTCTCAAAGTTAAAAATAAAATTTCATTTTGTGTTTAGGCTATCTATTCTCAAGTACCCAAAGCCAGTTTTGATTTTTCTCAAAAACTAAACAGACTCTTTTTCTGTCAAAGTACCCTATCAATTTCATTGTTAAATATTTCGACCTGAGAATCCGAAAAAAATATTGGTGTATCCGCATACCAAGCTTCCTCAAAGCGGAAACAGCTAAATTGCCTCCAGGATATTTTGAAACCTCAAAATTTCATAACAACTCTTATACTTATAAGTGATATGGAGTTAGAGAGAACATCACATGGTACGTCACTCCCGCCGTCCTTCCTGGCAAGGTGTTTTCCCTGTTGTGCCGAGCGCTTCTCGTGTAAGGACCCGTCGGGAAGTGTATACCGGAGAGAGAGAGCCAGCAGGTGCTGTTCCCAGGGTGAAAGACAAGAGAGAAGCTCGGGGAGGCTGCTCCTTGTCTCGCAATTAAGGGGATCGTCAGACCTGTTCTCCTTCTTTCTTTGACAAGAAGAAAGTCCCTTAGGAGGGTCGTCTTCAAGAGTCCTGGGAGAGATATGTCTACTTATGTGTCAGCTTGAGCAGGATGGGACGAAGAACTCTGGGAGCATACCCTGGGAAATGCTAACTTCTTTCTAACTAAATATGGATTGCTTAACGGTCCATTCTAACAGAGACATCTTTCCCTCTTATTGTAAATATTTTATATTATTTAAGGACACTGAAGTAATTCTAGAAATCCTTCATAATTCTAAAATAAATTACAGTATCACATATATATATTCTTGGATTAAACTATATGGGAAATCGTCTATGAATATAAATATGTTCATATTCGTGCATATGTGAAGCTAACAAAATTGATTGTGCATACGTACACTAAAGCCAAATACATTATTTCTGGTTATATAAATATTAAAACAAAAAGATTTCCCTAAAAAAATATTTTAGTGATAAATTTTTAAATGACATTATTGTTAAATAGTAAAGGAGTTAACGTAGTTGAAATTTGGTCAAACATAGTGGAAAATATAATTCATTTTTAAAAGAAATGTTAGTTTTCTGATTTGTTTCAAGTAGAAGATGTGTGTCGCACTTTCAACATGTACAATTTTTACAAAATTAATATTCATTATTCTTTTATCATTAAATATGTTGAGTATGCATTTTTTTTTAAATTCTTCTTTATGTTAAATTTAACGTTACAGTTTCTGCAGTATAAGAACTATTTTTAATTTTTTCTTAATTTTCCATTTCTCTACTATATGGCTTATACGTCCATTTTGCATTTCAATGCTTCATGATAGTTAGCAAATATAGATGATGCTTATGGTAACTGAAGCTGTTTTTGAAATAAACGGTCCCACAACAATTACTCTTTAGAAGTACAATTTCAAATATTTTGTATAAATTTGACTTATTTTAAAAACTTAGACAGATTGGAAGCTGTGTCAAACCCTCCGCCAAGGAGGTAAGGAGGTCAAAGCCTAGCTGGCAGAGAAGTGAGAACTGTTATCCTCCATTGCGTTCCCGCACTTTTTAATCATCTGACTCCCCAGGGACACGTCACCCCTCGAGACCTGCACCCCACTCGGGAGTCCATCTTCAGGACGTGACCAGGTTCTCGAGCTGTGTCCCACTCTCAGTTCAGGAATCATGTTCTTTTAGAGAGCTATCCAACTCTTATGACTGTCTAGCTCATAATCCAGGTATTTCGATACTTTTGAATTTCTAGCTATCGACTCTTCTTTGGTGCCCGAGGGAGACTGACTCTGATATTCAATTCTGACTTACATTCTTTAATACATAGACATTACCTAAGTTAAAAAATAAAAACGAAAAAATAAAAACAGGCAACTTTCCTATTCCAATTTCCAAAATTTGCATGTATGAATGATTATTCTAATATTCTCATAAATCAAACTCAAAATCACTGTTAAAGGGTAATGATATATAACAGCTGTGTTATACATTGTGGACCCTTATAGAGTTTAAATTCAAATTATGGTTTGATATAGCAGATTTACGGTATGAATAGTTAGGTATAGCACCTAACTTAACTTATACAATTGATTGGCCGTGTGATTTGAAAGTTCAGTCATGTTGAACCTGTGAAGGAGAAGGTATAAATATTTCATACCCATACCCATACTCTGTAGGGATCAGGGAAGATATTTGTTAATCAATATCAGATTTTTAAAAAAATCATCGCAAGCCGATTTATGATTTTGCAATTTTTCTGCTAAATATTTTTCAGGATTCCATTAAGTATTATCAGTGTTAATTATTGCAATAGCTCATTAACCATGCTCGATGATGTTTACTAATTATGTAGTAAATAGATATAATATAAAAATGCTATGTACTGACCGCAATAACAATTAAGACACAGGGTACCGTGTAAATAAGGATTTGATTTCCAACTATAAACTAAGAAAGCCGAAGGTAAAGTAAAGTGAAGTGAATTAGACTCTACATCATAGAAGGAGGTGGATTCCTATATAAATATATTTAAATTTAATACTGTGTAAATTTATTTACGATTTATTTATTATTTAACGTGTAATTGAATAGTTTAAATTATATTCTGCAATGACTTATAACAAGTCTGATGGGATGTAGTAAAAGAAAAAAAAAGGTTTATTTATTTTGTCCTCAAAAGCATTTGGCCATTAAAAAGTCATCCACTGGGCAGAGTGAAAGTAAAATAAATTTCTTTGCTTTCTGCCAGGAATGGAAGTGACCATCAGAAATTCGGCGTTTATCAATTCCCTATCGGATTGTCCTTTATAGTTGAATTTGTTTTGAAGATCTTTGATAAAGATTTGTAGTTGAAGATCTTTTGAAGATTTCCTCTAAACTCTGCGGTTTGGTCAAAGTTCCAACTTCCCTGCAGAATCTAAAGTGGGGAAGCAGGGACCATCTTCCTATGTGACCACTGTTCTCAGATCTCGGGACCGGTTGAGAAGACCTCCTTATTAAAGGAACTAATCTTCAGTGGAATTCATGATTGACGAGGAACCAGAGCTCTCTCTTCCAGGACATTTTCATAAATTTCGCTAATAATTTTGGGCGAATGAATAAATTATTTTAGAAAGTTTTTTTTTTCCTACCGGTTTTGATTGACTTTTAGTGTTCTTCGACAGAGATTTTTTTTTATTTTACTTTTGCTTTTGGACTTCTTTTTTTATATCAATAAAAGATAGCGGAATCTATCTAAAAATTCAAAGCAATTTCACGGAAAGAAATTCTCTCTCTTGTAAAGCCGCTCTTTAATATAAATCCTTCAAACAATTAACTTTGAAAATATTAAGTAAGTTCATGATTTCAATATTTGTGGGTGGTGTTGTTGAGGTATCACCCACTCCTCAGTGTGAGGCAAATTACACATACGTTCCTGAAGGTACATTATAAATGAGTATTAAAGATTTTGATTTCTAAGGTCAAGTAGATTTATGATGAAGGATTTATAATGAAGCACTCTCTTTTATAACTTTGTTTACGTGAGATTAAATTTAAAATATTCATTCCTATATTTATGACAGTAATAATTTTGAAAGATTTACTACCGTGACAAAATAAATGATTTACATTAAAAAATAAAATTCCTATTTTTATGTTCTTCACTGCTGAATTTCTGAATAGCTGATATGTTTTAACACTCTTGGAAATAAGAATTTAGAAATTATTTGGGCCCATGAAAGTCTTATTCCAATTTAACTTAACTGTAAGAATATTGTAACGGCAAAGTGTACCATCAGTTAGGATGCTGGGGTTTCCTAAGCCAAAGGTTTTGGGTTCAAAACTCAGAAGTTTTTATTTTTTCTGCGCTTCTGTTCGTAGTGACCCAGGGGATCCGGGTGTGCTTCAAGAGAAAAATCTTATGGGATACAATTCTTTATTCAATATAAAAAAACAGGCGACCATAATGGTTTTCTGATCACAAACTTTCTCTACTTTGACGTGTGTCACAAATGTAATCTCCTTTGAAGCTCTATGGCTTGCAGTGCGAATGGTTTTTTATATTTTATCTTTTAGTAATTTATCTCTTTTTTAAAGAAAATATTTGTTTGTTTAGCAATGCTTTCATGACTAAAATTTTTGCAATTGGTATGAAGTTTTTAAAGCAAATGGCAAAAGTGCTAAATAGTATAAAAGGTTATTTGATTGTTCCAAAATACGTCATAAGGCTGTAGGTTAAAAACTTGACTGTTCGAAATGAATATTTGCAAATCAGAAAATCCTACAACAGTATGCCCAATATCTGAAAGCCCCTTAGAGCTGTCCTGAAACACTAGGATAAACTATATGCACAATATCAGGCAGGTTAATGAGCTCCGGGCATCCAGCGTTCTCCGATTTAAAATATTTTATGCACTTTAATGTTTCTGTTTAAGTGTTTTAACACCGCAACATCCTGATTAAGTCTGAAGTGCCTTCAGATATTGGGTACTACTACTGTTCTAAGATACGTAAACGATTGTTCTAAATAAACGGCGAAAAGTGTAAGCAACTGCTGCATACTCAAAACTGCAGAAACACATATTATACATCGATTGTTTCTAGATACTAGTACTGTAAGCGGACGGCAAAAAGTGTAAGACATCCTGAACGAGGCCATCAAATTCCTTACTGTCCCCTAATGTGCGTCTTGTGTCATCTTGAGAACACATTTTTCCGAAAGGAATCCAAGTGACAAGCAGGTTGGTCCAAGGTAAATGTAGGACTCTTGTGAGAAACCGTCCTCCGTGAGTCAGTTGTACGGGAGGCATCATGGTGGCCCAGATATGATAAGGAGATAGGCCGACTGCCCGAACAGCAGGATAACGTGACTCACACTCGACCCACATCACCTCCTCCTCCCCTGAAGACGATTTGGAATTCAGTGAAAGTAAAACCGCGCCGACTACCAAGTAGGCTACATCGTTCTGCTTATCTGATTGGCTTGGCACTCAGTCAATTAGGCAGCGGCTCAGCCAATTAGCTACTCAGGCTATTAGACTCATTTCTTCCTTATTTAGGATATCGCTATGACTTTAAATCCCATAAATATCGAACTTTTATTATTAGTCTTAAAGAAATTACTTCTCAGGATTATGTTAATATGCATCTTCATTTCAATAGAACTAAGAAGCGTCGTATGCCTGTATTTATATTAGATAAATGAATCTTGACTTATCTTTTCACGATCAACACTGCTTTAACCTTTTTAAATGGGGCGCCGGGATAGCTCAGGGGATCCGTACGGGTCTCGCAATCCTGACGTCGCGGGTTCAAATCCCGCCCAGGTCAATCTTTTATTTATAATATAGAAGGTTGTCCTGAGCCATGGGTGTTTAAAATAGGGTGGCAACCTGTAGATAGCCCCTCCCTCCAATGACCCTTAGTGGTTGCAAGGGAGGCTAACACAGAAAAAAAAATAAAAATAAAATAACCTTTTTAACAGCCACAAAACTCAAGTACGAAAAATTATTATGAAGAGGTGAAGCGGATTCAATGTAGAATTTTGCAGAAAATATATACTTATCATTTTCTGTTTTGAAATCCTGGAAAAATGATTTTCATGAAAGTCACATGAGGAGAGGAGGTTACCAGTGACACCACTCTCAAATTATTTACAGACTATGTTCCCAGGAGGTCGCGGGGCCATCTTCGTTTGAGCCGACGGGGAGGGTTTTAGGGGTTGGAGTTGGAAGACAAGGTCTGTGCTAGTGGATTAGGATGGAATGACAGTTTACTGTGGAAAAGGCTGAAGCGGGGAGAAATTAGATCCTGAACAAAAGGAATATTAAAATCATGGTGAAGGGAGGAATTGGATACGCTATAGGGAGCATTTGTGATTATTCGGAGGGTTTCGGATTGAAAGGACTGGATTCGTTGGATGTTGGAAGGCTTGATCAGAATATTAGAGAAGCCCAAATGAAGTTTAAAACATTTCATGTCTTTCTAAGATTTTCTCAGTGTTTTTCATTAAACGAATAAGATTTTTGTAGTAAACAATTTGACGCCGATTGCAATGAGGTTATATGTGGTGTACATCTACCTGTTTTACTGTAAATTACCCTTACCTCTTGCCCTTTAATTACCAAATTTTCTAGTAACTCCGTAACACAAGTGGTGCGCAATCTAAGCCGCTTACCCTAGAATGTAATGCGTCTCAACAGTTCGTTCCAAAATAAAATTAAATGATTTATTTTATATTGCTAACCGGAAAGACTGGGAGAAAGGCCGAAACAAGAAGAATCTGCTTAGAGCGCCCGGGCAACTAAGAATCACTTTGATCTTCATTCTTTAATATCTTAATGTCTCTCTTGATAAACATAAATAATTCTAAAAGATGCTATATAACAATATAAATATGTTGTGGCAAAGTTAATTTATAAATTTAAATAATAAAAGTATATTTTGACACCGAGTATTTCTATATTTTTTAAATACCGCTTTAATAATTAATAACTAAGTAACTAATTTTTAAAATTTAAAATTTTTGAGGACCGACACACAAATACACATGTATATAAAAATTGGGAACGTTAGAGGCGCTCACTATAAACAACTATAAAATGTTCCTAATTTTTTTATTGTGACATATTTAGCTATTCTTACTTTGTTTACGTGAGATTAAATTTAAAATATTCATTCCTATATTTATGACAGTAATAATTTTGAAAGATTTACTACCGTGACAAAATAAATGATTTACATTAAAAAATAAAATTCCTATTTTTATGTTCTTCAAATAAATATAAAATATAACATTTTAAGAAACTTTACAGATATGCATAAAAGAACAAAAAATTTTTTTTCAAACGAATTCTTATTGTTTATTAAACTAATTGAGATTTACAAGAATCTGCCAAGAAATAAACTATTTTATAAGTATTACTATTTGGCAATATATTTATAAGCTGATTTTAAAAAGTGAGATAAAATTAAAAAGAATATTGATCATTAAAATATATGTATCTGCAAGAATTTAATGTGCAACGTGTAAAATCTTTGAAATATCAGTGGACAAAGTGTTAATTCAATTTATATTGAAGTCGACTTTACTTCTATCAAACTTTATTCTGATATTAATAATGAGTTTAATCAAATTTTATTTAAAGTCGAGAAAGTATGAATTCATAAATTATTGTTTATTATTAAGTTATTTTTGAACAACTGTAAACATGAATAAACATTATTTGACACTTATAGCTGTTCATGACGTTTCACAATGATAGTATCAGAAGTCAGAAAATATAAATAATAAATTTTATAAGTAAGATTCGTGTTAATCAAACCTGAAAAAAAAAAATGTAAAAAGAGAGTTAAAATTACCTTCAACGAGTTCTGAAGGTACGTTGAACTTGAGGGACCTGGAGCCGATGAAAGACGTCATCTTGTCAGCAATCATATCGTCGAGTGCGGAGTCCTTCTCCTCAGGGTCTTTGGGCAGATTGGCCTCCAACTCATCCTCTGACAAGGCTCTACCTTTGGCCTGTTCTTCCTGCGGACCGACGGGTGCCAGGGAGAGGTAGTCGTTGATCTGTATGGGTCCTGCTCGAAGTGCCCTGTCCAGGAGGCCTACCGCTCTCATTCTCAGACAGGTCCCCAACTCGGACCACCGTCCGCACTTCTCCAAGGAGCGAGCCACCAGGCCCATGGCGTCATCTTCGGCCCTGCAGGACACCACCAACAGACCGATAGCGACTGCTGCAAACAGCTGAGCTGACTTCATCGTGTCTTCGTACGGATCTGACGTTCACCGCTCCGACCGGCCTCTTTATACCCACCTTCCCCCCACCACCGCCCGCCTCTCGCCCTCCTCAACGTAGAATCTCCTCTTCGTTAAAATGGTGTCATTTTGGAATCACAACATAGATTTCTCTTGGGTTATCAAAGAATATATTGATATATACTCTTTTAGCCATTTGCAATTAGACCCACATTAAAGCTATTTTTAAACATTCTTAACGAGCCAGTTGCATAGACTAATACTGTCTATTAGACTGTGTTATTAGACTTTGAGACTAAAAATACACATTAGTTAAACATTTTATGGAAAAAATAATTTTTTATTTTCAATGATATATTTATTGTGTTTCATAAAATATTAAGCATATTTCACACTGCATTCTCATAATTAAATTAATAAATACAATTAGAAAAATTTTGAGGTCTTATCTTCAACCTTAAAACACTTTAAATGTTCTTATTATTTCAAAAATATTTCAAATTTAAAAAATATTTTTAGGGAGCATCAAAATTTGGCAAACTTGAATGTCAAGAGTAAGGATATTGTAATTATTTAGAAAATTTTTAATATCTGCTGCAGATTACTTGAAAATTAAATTAAATCAGGATTTTAAATTCAAATAATAATTCGATGGGTAATGTTCAGTAAATTCCCTAGGAATATTTTTAACTAAACCAATTTATCAGTATTGTACTTGATGGATATTTGAATTTGATTTTTTAATGTTAACTGTACTTCTAATGATTCCCTGATTTCCTTTTAATACAAAGAAACAAATAAAATACAATTCGCAGGAGCTGAGTAAACTAAGTAGATTTACTATATTTACTAAGGAAGATATAAATAAGAATAATATACTGAAACGACCTTAGAAACCCTTAAAAACGATGAAAGCAGAAGGGAATATCCCTCAGATAAGCATTAGGCTCAACCCTTTTAGCTCATTCTTAAATATCATCCTTATCGTAAAAATGTTGCTGGACAGAAATGATAGAAAATTAAACTTTAATATTGAAAATTTTGAAGATTATTTAAATCGTTTCCATCAAAGGTCCCTCCCCCCTAATGGCGTTTTAAAAATTCTCTTATTTATATTCTGAAACGTCTACTTCAATTGTGATTTTATTAAAAGCTTTAAATAAAAATGCTAGAAAATTATGTTTTACACGTCTTATGTTCTATATTTTTTTCTTTACGCTTATGATAACGAAAATATTAAAATTATTACTTTAGTCCATCTTAACCCTCCCACCAACGAACATTTTTAGCATTTTAACGCGCGAAAAAAAAAATTAAATAAAAAAAAAAGCTTCAGTACCAAATATTGCGTGTGTATGTTTCTATAAACCTCTAAATGTGTATTAACAAAATAAAACTCGAATTTATAATATACAAAAGTGAAAGTATTTTTTAATATTTTCCCCAAGTTCTGGAATAAAATAAACAATTGTAGATGTTATCGTTACATAAATATATCAGAATTAATTCGTCTAGAGTTAGCAAATGTCCCCCATGGTCATTTAGTTCTTTTCAATAAAACCGTGTAATTAGTTTTGAAATTTTTTAAAAATTATACTAATATTTGCTGACCCTAAAAAATAATCAAGAATAAACAAATTTGTCAATTTAGTTTTTCTACAAAAACTAGCAGTCCGTTAATGGGTCGGGAATTCGGGAATAGTGAAGAGGGTATGCTAAAAGAAGACCAATATGAAATAAATAAATATACGTTTTATATATATATATATATATATATATATACACGTAAATTTATATATTGGCACCCTTAGTGAGTAACATGCTAGAAATCCTGAAGTCGTGTCTTCCCCCAAAAGTTACCAGGAATTATTATTATTATCGAATAACTGAAGGACGAAAGGGAAATTTGAGTATCACTTCTTCTTAAAAAACACTTTTGAAAGTGTTTAATAAAAGTTTCTATTGAATCTTCCGTCTAGTAAATAGAAAAATGTATTCTTAATAAGACATATATATTGGACTTCTATCTACGTGGCACAGGAATGAAAGCGGGAGCTATCATTCTGCCCAGTAAAAATTGTAAGAATGGAATTCAGAGTCAACAAAGTCATCATGAATACGAAAATGTTTGTTTTTACTAAACGATTTTTGGCCAAATTACTTTTTACTTAGAAACAACCAAATTTAAATAATATTATTAACTGCCTACTCTTTAATGAAATTTTTTATTTTTCATTTACTATTAAAAATTAATTATTTTGTTACAGAAATAAAAACCAAAGCACATCTGAATAAAAAAGAAAATTAAATTAATTTTAATTTAACTACATAAAGATTAATACATTGGGAGCGTATGATCTGCGCAGATTTCCAAAGTTTCATTAAAGATGGATATAGATAAGAGTAAGCCGAATAGAACAATGAGTGTAAGAGGTATGACCAGAAAAGTTGGCTCTAGACTGACNTTTTTTTAATTTTTTTTTAACCTATGTTAGCCTCCCATTCAACCTCTTAGGATCATTGATGGAAGGGCTATCTACAGGTCGTCATCCCATTCTAAACATTCATGGCTCAGGACAACCTTTTACTCTTTTACTAATAAATAAAAAAAGATCCTGTGGTGGATTGGAACCCGCAGCGTCAGGATTGTAAGACCCGAATTTCATTCTTGAAAGTAATTTCTGCCCAAGTTTAATGTAATCGACAAACATGAAATGTATGCTGCTAAATGGATTCACTTTTTAATGTTCTATTTTGGATCATAGGTGTAATGAAATTTAAGTTAATAAAGTTTAGTGTTTTTCATCGTGTTGGAATGGTCAGCTTGTTGATGGTGTTGAGGAGCATTTTTCTTCTGAGATGCACATATGGTGGCTTAGCAGAATTATGTTTTTACGCTGACTTTATTTGCAGAAGACAGCTTCGGGGTCGCCGATCCCTTCTTTAGGCTATAAATCCGTAGGAGGTCGTGCAGTCTGGTGTGCGCGGTCGACTGCGCTTGTTCGCTTTCCTTGTACTTTCTATCCTAATTAACAGAATGATACATAATATATGTATTTTCAATTAGTATGGATGAATCCTCACGCATCTTGATCAGTCAAGGATGAGCTACACGACACTCTTTTCATTTTTTTTCGATTTCTCACCAATTTAATATGTATACCCGAATGAGTGTGTGTGCTTATGTGCTCTAGAATAAGCAATTAAAATAAAGTGTTAGACTCCCTTTCAACTATATAGAGTCACATAGGGAGGGTCTATCTACAGGTTGCCACCTCATTCTAAACATCCAAAGCTCAGGACAAGCTTTTTTCTTATCGATATAAATTCGCCTGAGGCGGGAATTCAATCCCCAGCGCCAAGATTGCGATACCCGAACGGATCACATATGCTACCCCTAAGCTATGTAAAACCCTTAAATAATATGGTACTTAGGCCTCCATTTTCACAAGTTCCTCCATTTAATCAATGTTTTTGATATTCATCGCAGTGTAAAAAAACGCACGCGTGCGCGCACACACACACACACACACACACACACACACACACACACACGTGTGTGAATATTGAAAAAGGGGTTGGAGTAATCTTTCAAAACCTAAGAGGATTGACAACAGCTGTGGGGGTTACTCTTAGTGGTGTGCCATCTCTTTGGATGTAGCCTGTCTCTGGAAGGTGGCAAGGTGTCCTCTGATGGTCTTGCGAGGTTTTGACTGCTACTGTTCCGCTTGAAGGACACCAGGTCCTGTAATAGTTTGATTGATGGTCTAAGAAGAGTATTTACACACACACACACACGCGCACACGCACACACACACACACACACACACACACACACACACACACACACACATAAATATATAGATACATATATGGAGAGGAAACCGGACACTATAAGACACGATAAGACATCCAGACATCTGGGATAAGGTTTACCACTGGAATGAGAGATGTCCCCTTAAAAAAATTCCGTATCTCCTCTTAACGAAGGATGTATGCAATATCTCAAAAACCTTCGCCATCTTGATCAAACGTGATCAATATTTCAAAAATATAATAATAAATTTCAAATTTATTGAAAATTACTATTGGCAGTAGATGAATAAATATAACGAAAAGGCTTAGTAAGTAATTTAATAAAACTTTACTTCTGCGAGAAATAAGTTATTTAATTTTCTCTTTTTGCCTGTTTTCATTATTAATAACAATGATAGTATTATGATGGGATTTACTATTATTATTTTAAATATTAATAATAATAAATGCATTATTTGTATTAACATCCTGTTGTTATTATAATAATGCTTACTTATTATGGTATATATATACTTATTTTGTTATTTTAATTACCCCTATTTTTATTGATATTATTAATTTGTAGTAATTTTCTTAATTTATACCATAGCTATCAATATTCTTATTATTGGCATTATTACTATTACTGTATTTTTAAAATCTTTTCCAATCCTTGTAAATTTTGTTAAATTCAAATTTTCTCTATATTAACAGTTTATTAGACCTGGCACAAGTCTCTCTCTCACATTTTCTAATCCTTATTATTGTCTTATCCGACATAACTGAGAAAACTGTTTCTGTGTAGAAGTACCCGCATTCATCTAAAATACCTCTAAGTACCATTCTTTTATAGCCTTCCCAGTCCGCTAAGTCCTCACATTAAGTATCTTATAGTAGATATAATGTCCTGCAAACAGCTCCTTCTATACTCCTTTCAATGCTGGTTTAGAATCTACTCTCTTCCACTTAGATCCCTATCATCCGTACACCATATTGACTGGTGATCTCAATTCCCATTTTGTTTCTGATTCTATTGATGAGCTAGAATTTTTTTTCTCTCTTTAAATCTCTAATGATATGGGTCTATAATGGGCCTGAAGATTTGTTAGTACTCTCCGATTCACTTAGTATAGACCTTCATGTTCTCTTTTAACTAACAGCCTTCATCCTACCTTTTCCATCATTATCTTGTTTACATTACAAAACATCTTTGTCTCCACTTTTCCCCCTCAAAACATTTTTACTAAAAAAAAAACTGCAATTCCATATTTTGATGCATTTGAACCAGATTTACATGGATTTAACATGAACTTCGTATATTCGTCGTACTGCCCATTTCTTCAGTGAGGTTATTGAAAGTTGACTTATTTAAAATCTACATGACCAAATTATAATATTGTATACAAATTACAAACAAATTTTATATTCTTCCTTTTTAATCATCTTGGATCATGATAGAATATAAATTACTAATCTCTCATTTATGAGCCGACGATTTTTACCTACTATACTTCTTTCTTTCCCTTTAATCTTCATGACCCATTCTCAAAAATCAAGTCAGATGTAAATAAAATAGAGATCCCATTCAATGTATACTCTTCTTGCCGCAATATGGGAGTCTTTGTTAAATAACCCAGATTTCCTGTTGTACTACTCGTATTTCTCCTGAGAAATACCTTGTCACCTTCCATACATCGCCATCTCACTTATCCTAGCTCACTTTTATTATCCGACATGCAATAGAGTGTTTGAAAAAGGGGTTGGAGTAATCTTTCAAAACCTAAGAGGATTGACAACAGCTGTGGGGGTTACTCTTAGTGGTGTGCCATCTCTTTGGATGTAGCCTGTCTCTGGAAGGTGGCAAGGTGTCCTCTGATGGTCTTGCGAGGTTTTGACTGCTACTGTTCCGCTTGAAGGACACCAGGTCCTGTAATAGTTTGATTGATGGTCTAAGAAGAGTATTTTCCGTTTCCAGTCATGACGCTTTGTAGTATAGTGCGATTTGGAATTAGGTTTTCACTGCATTATTTCTGGTTGGTAGAGAATTCTGATGTGGTTCTGTCTGTTGGTTCTCTGTCCGAGGTTTCTTCCCATTAGAGGAAGGCGATCCGGAGGTAGGGCGAATCATGGTTTTAAACATGAATTTATAACTGCTATTTGCTTTTTTGGATTTTTCAAAAAGGTAGAGCCACGATAATTCGCAGGGTGAGTCTCACCACAGTTGGCAAAGGTAGCAGGAGGTGTAGTGAGTGGATTTTCACAGATTTTAGACTCGTATTGGCCTCCGCAAGTAAAAAAGCAGGTTGCAGTAACTCTTCGTGTATGCAAATCCCCGGCATCAGACACACAGAGTCACCTGTCATTTATTTTGGGTACTTCTATTATAACCCTTGTATGGAATACATTTGTTTTATCGTATGTTTTTTCTGTGTGTACAAAAAAGAAGGGTATATGTTTCTTAAAACGGACAACTGCTTTACATTTTGACTGCAATAGTGCAGCAGAACCTTTCTCAGCAAGTGCTTCTTTTATTTTTTCGACAGGATTAGAAGTGGGGTTCAGGCTCCTCTTGACAATAAGGGGGGTTTTATCTTGAGTTGGTAAGTGTGAAATTCACACTGACTCTCGCTAAGAACAGAAGAAAATAGTCGATAGGCGGTGGGTTTTATTTGAGTATATGGTAACACCTCGAGAGGTTGCTTTTAAACCAAAGGCGTTTTTCCACCTTCTGGATGAGAAATTGGATAATAGGGGGTAATTATCTATGTTTTTAGGGTACTTCCCAATTATGTGGATTGGTATTGGCTCAGGTACATTTTGTGTTTCATTACTCCTATTAAACTTCATGTTGTTTACGTTCGTGATTGGGTCAAATTTATATTGTTTATATACCTGAAATTTATGAGGGTGTGATTTTTATAGGGTCTATGTTTAGTTTAATAGTTCTCTTAGGACCGGCAACAAGTTGACATTACCCACTGACAATCCCCTCATCTCCATCTTAACACTTCACAGTTTATAATTGTCTTGGAAAATAATAATACTGAATCTATCTATAGATGGCTTACAATGTAAGCCATAACGTTGGCAGACAATTAAAAAATAGACATTTTTTAAATTGTATTTTTTGGATCTACCTTGACCGAACCCAAACAAAACTCTCCATTTGAACCAATATGAGTTAGATAAAGTAATCCATAAAATAAATATTTACAACTAGAAACTAACTTTTAGCACAAAAATTTTATAAATAAACAAATGGAAAAACCTTTAGTGTTGTAAACGCTGTGTGGCTAAAAACATTTTAGCTTAAATGACATAAACTCTTTTTATGAGCAAGATTAAAATGCCCTTATGACAATTGTGCACTACGCATCTTCTAATTAGTTAAAGTCATTTTTTTTTTCTTGTAATTTTTTTATTAAGCTGAATACACCTCGAAGGATGGCTAACAATTTTCAAATAGTTTACAAATAAACTTACTGAAGAACGTGGGAACGTTGGAAAGCTTTCAGTTTCAGTAATTTTTTTTTTTATTGCAACATATAATGATATGAAGTTCAGTTTCACATTTTCGAATTTTTGGAATAAGCGGTTTAAAATTATATTCATTAAGTTCCTTGAAGCCGGGGTTCTGAAAGCTAAACAGTGTTTTCATTTAAAAATCGTTGAAATTTATAGGAAATTCTGTTAACTTATTTTACAACAACAAGTGTGATTATATTATTAATTTTCGATTTAGTTTTATTAAATCTCTATTCTTCTTTCTTAATATCAGTTATCTAACCAACCTGATAATTAAGCTGATTTAGCTTTAACAAGGCCAATAGTAAACCTAGAATACTTTTTGAAACAACAATATCTCAAAATTGATTTTTGATACTATTATGTTTTCGTTGAAAGCTGCAAAAGAAAAAATAAAGAATGTTTTATGCTTTTTTACAAGCTTTATTCGCTGCCCTCCAACTATCCACCATCAGCTGAACTATATGGACTAGTCGAACTTATTCAGACGGTTTTTAGAAAAAAGCTCAAATATAGAATACTTTGATTTCTTCTGTTTAGTCTGAAATGCAAAGAAAGTGAACATGCAATAAAATACTTGGCGAATCTCTTGATTCCCTTCATTTTGGCGCGGTCGTCTTCAATACATGTAAGGAAACTCCAAGATTTTCCAAAATTTTTCTTTCATATTATGAATATCCTCTCCATCTAAAACATTGTTAATTTTGCCCTAGAGAGGGGGGCTCTTACTTGAATCAATATTTGAGTAGCAAACGTTTCGAATTAAGCTTAATAAAAAAATGAATGTCGTCTGCGATAAATCCCTTGGACACATCAAATAAATTGTAAAAATGAATGTTATGAGGACGAAAAGAGTTGCCTGGCCTACTTGTTTGTCATGGATATTGAAGCAGTGGCCTACTATATATATAGTAGGCCATGTATTGATATCAATATACATAGTTAATTCTTTAACTCATTTTTTTCAATTGAAGCTTTTGTCTCTAATTCTTGTGAGAGTAACTGAGCTTGCAGATTCTTCTCAAAGGTTATACAGTGGTTCTATTTCCAAATAGTCTGGAAGAGGGGTCTGTTCCAAAGAGGACTGAAAACCCCCGAAGAAGAGGTTCTGTATACTAATCAGTGTTAATGACGGCCCGCCACGGTCTGCTCGCAAACTGAGGCTATCTCCCACGATCTGAGCTATACTCTGATTGGGCAGGAATTAGGAGGGGCCTCTAACTGCCGGGCTACTGACCTCAAAAGGATCTCCTAATTCTTGACCATGTATTCAGGCAGAAATAAGTAAGTCCCATATTCCTCTCTGCCTGGCCACAATGTTCATTAGAGGATTTACGGCGCTCAACTTCAGAGGTTATCAGCGTCCTCCATATTTTATGAATAAAATAAACTTTAAGTTGATCTTGTCACAGGCCCCATCCTGACGGACAGAGACAGACTAAGCCCGCCCCGCGGCGCCTCGCTGCCCATCATTTTAATAGAATATAAGGTCCATCGTAGCTTTAGCTGGCCACAATGACCATGTACCCAGCCAGAACCTTCTCATTATTGGAAATACTCGCTTGCAGAGTCTTAGGAATAAAATCTATTTTTTTTTATTTTCAAATCGCTTGTACATAATGGTGGATATCATCTCATAATTGAAAATATTTGAAATAATTTATTGTTTGAAATCATCATTATGAAAGTGACTTAACAGAATAGTTTTGTTAATATTTCTAGAGGAAATATACTCTACAGTTTGTTTCTTAACAGAATAAGATTTCTTCTTTTAAGTTTTCTTAAACTTCTGTATTGCAAACAAATTTCTTTCTAATTACCAATATAGATTTACTTAAATCGAATTTTGATTGAATGTGTTTGTGTTACAACGGAATATATATGTNATATCTATATATATATATATATATATATATATATATATATATAATTGTAGGCAGCCACTTGCTTTTTGTTAGGTAAGTATGTGTATTTGCAATGTATCATCAAAGTGTAATTTTTCATAATCCTTTTTCCAAAATATTTTATAAGAAAAATGCGAGAAATCTACATTTATCTGACTTGATCAATATTATATCACAACCTATATATTTATTCAACCAATATTTGATCACAGCAGTAATAGTAACCGATGAATTAACATTTTAATTTTGTCAACCTTTAAAAAATCATTATACATTACTGGGCATCAACCATTAATGAACTAGTGATTTCTATATGGAAGCTGAAATTAATTACAAATGAGGTTTCTCTACTCTAGGACTTTCTGTGTTAGAAAGGTGCCATGGTAAGAATTGGCACTATAAAGGAAAATTACTATAAAGCGTCATCTTCTCTTCACTATTTGTCGATTGTTATTCTTATTATTTGCTAGAATCCTTAGAAAAGGAAAATTCTGGCTGAATAAGAACAAATTTTAGGAAATTGAATATGAACTTTACCGTTGTGATGAGTTCAAAGGTCGTGGGTTTAGTCAACAGCAACTCAAACCAATGAGATTTTCCGCCAAGTGTAGATATCGGTCCTGGACTCCAGTAAGATGCAATTGTCCATTGAACTTCTGCGTAAACTCTACTTTGAAAACGGGGTAGACTTTGGAATAAGAGTTTTTCTTGCCATAAGTCGCCAAGCAACCTTAAGGCTCCACAGTCCAACAACCCAGGCCCATAGTCTAATAGGAAGATGCAATTGCAGAATTATCGACTCGTTTTTCTCCACCAGTCGAAGGAATCTTTTTTGTTTACCTGATTATGTCTCAAAATTCACTACTTTGTCTAAGGGTTTGCAGGCTCACAACGGCCGTGGCGCAAGATTACCTCGAGATAATATAGTTTTTTATTTTCAAAGTAAAGGGTGTTCTTAAATCTAAACGGACTTTGATGAATATCCATGTAGGGTAAATGAAGGAAATCATAATATTAATATGTGTAGATGGCAATATGTTGTTATGGGCTAAGGGTTAATAATAATTAAGCACTAAGATCAATTGAAGTAAATTTATTATAAGGGATTTATTTCCTTATTATATAGTTTTGCGTTATGGTAATTTTTATTCTGGAATGTTATATATATATTAAGTGAATGTTTCATTTGTTTGTTTTTCTTTTATTAACATAATTATTATCAAACATGTTTGATTATGAAAAAATATATCCGTAAAAACCACTAGAAATGCTTATAAAAGTTTCTAGAGCATTATTATCAAGGTGTGGATCAGGAATGTTATTTGGAATTTAAAACAGGAAAAACTTTCCTTTTATTCTATAAATTTTAAATTTTCTTTGTCATTTTTGATAGGATTGTTAAATGCTTCTATGTACATCCAAATTGGAATCAACTTATAAATAATAAGTAAACAATGATGCTTATTTTCATTGTGTAATTTTCAACGATAAACGATTTATATATTTAAACTGGGGTTAATGAAGTGGGGCAAAAAATGACATGTTTTGTATCATTCTTTTTAAGCTTGATGTGGTTTTTCTTATGTTTAGCTGCCAATAGATGTTGATGAGGTCGCTTTCCTTCCACCCTCCCCCCCCCCCCC
>KZ806923.1:87630-113182 GCA_000696205.2 Oncopeltus fasciatus | reverse complement strand
CTTTTCTTAGCGCATATATATATATATATAAATAAATGTATGTATGTCTTATACAGGTTTTATATTTAACTGTACATATAAACAATGAGAAATATATACACACATTTATACCCACTACATATAATTTATTTAAACTTTTTTTTCCAATTTGATAGCTAGCTTATTTTCTAATAAATACTCAACTTCTAGCATATTTATAGTAAATACCTATGTCTAATCAAAGCACCTGTTGAGTCTTGTAGCGATTATGCTGTATTACGAGTGATACCAAGACTAGTGAAATATCTATGAAATGTTGGGCATTCTTCTAGACTAATAAGTGTGTGAGTGATTGGTAGAAAAAATCATTTTCAATTTATCTAGGAGTTGTGTGGACAAATAGGATTGAATTGTTCTAGATAGAGGGCGGTACCCCAGACATTTATTCCGTACTCCCTACTTGTTAGCTTAGTCATTCCTTTGTCAGTTTTCCAGTCGTCCAGGAAGACTCCTACGGGAGGTTCGCAGGTGCAGTTAGCAGTTGGTGGGATGGGGTAGGACCAAGAAGCGGTCAGACTCCCGCTGAGAGACACGGTGCTAGCCACACACGCCTCGCGCCGCAAACCACCGCCTCTCTCAGACCCCACAAGACCCCGTTCTCCAGCCATTCTTAGAGGCTAACCTGTACCGCCTTACGGTTATCATGCCACTCCCGCCCCGAACACTTTCATTTGGGGAGGGTTTATCTTTCACTCGAAAGTTAAAGGTACTTTTTAAGTAGGAAGGCTTGTTTCTGGCTGAGTTTCACTTAATACATTCCTTTATTTGTAGATAAGTAATGCGGATTGTTCGCCATTAAACTTTACCTAAGAGTTAATTTTGAATATAATATTTATATTCAATAGAGAGTCATAAATATTAATTGAACTTATAGCTTCCTCTTACATTTCACTCCTTTCGTAAGCTTGTAATTCATATATTAAAATTGTGGTGCTGAACATGTATTTAATTGAAATATAAACTGTGATTGAAAAGTGATATTATTTAACAAAAAAGTTTCTGAAGTGTTTCTCTTCCTTCACTGGGTCCATTATTACTTAAATCGTAACATACAACCATTATAAATAATACTTAAATGTGAAATAATAACATAAAATAATTATTAAAAGAATAATTAATCAACATTTTCTGATTAAAAATTCCTCTCACACCTAAATTTTTATTGTAACGTACAATTCGGGGATCAGGAATATAAAATATAAACTTAAGCTGTTAAAAAAAAAATATATCCGTGGGAACCAGCGTGACCTATGAAATAATTCTTTCCCTGCTCTGATTTGGCTCAAGAAGTGTGCATTTTTTACCTGTAGTGCGTTTTTCAAAAATAGTGTAACCACACAACCGTCCACTCACGGGCATCTTGGCGAAACCTTGAATACATTCGATGAAAACTACCCCTTCTTGATATTTTCATAATTAAAGTATATTTTTTTTTATAGTAAAGTAAAGATAAATAGCTAAAGTTGGTAATCTGATGTGCTCAGGCAGTTTGATATTTAGAAATGTAAGCAGAAAAACTGTATTTTTCTTTACGATTTATCAAAAGTTTTGAAGTGTTAATGAGTTCCTGGAAAATTGTATTTTTTAAATTTTCTTTAATAATTTTATTCATTACACTTAGTACACATGAATTACAATAAATAAATATTTACATACACCATATAGTTANAAATTTAAAAGTAAATAACGAGAGTCATTTAAACAGCTTGACAATGTCATTTCCTCCTAGCATAATACGATATATTCGTCTGCCTCGGAGGTTAGACTCTCGACACTAGTGCGGGGAATTTAATAACTTATCAGACTTGTCTCGGTAGCGTAAAAGGAAAATGCACCGGCCCGAAAAGCAGTAGATCCAGGTTCCAGTCCTGGCTGGAACATATTATATATAATACTAATATGATATGAAAGTTCGATATCATTCAATGCATATTCAATTCATACAAAAATAAAGCTAAGTTTTAATAAAGGTAGTAAACGATTCTAAATTAGCAATGTTTTACGTTTCAAGTTAATTTTTGTAAATATTACAGTATTTTAAAGAAAATATTTAGATGTCTGCATATCTCAGCTGTGAATATATTTTCAACAGTAAGTAAGGGTTTGAGGCTAATGGGCAAATTAGGAGGAGTAGAAAGAACAAGAAAACTATTCTTGAAGAGACGTGAAGAGGGGTCTGGGGTCAGAAGGAAAGTGACCGCTGCCCCCGGGTCATGACCCTTGGCCGAGGTGTCATGGCTGCCTTCTACAACGGGATACACCCTGCCATGGTTTCTCTTACTTGAGTCGTCAATGCTCCCCAACATCATTCATAATGGATTCAATAGAACTAACTAATGGAGAATATCTTTTTCAGAAAGTTTGCTGGACTACCTATAACCTTTTATAACCCCCTTGGTGAAATAGGAGATTGTACGGAGAAATAAATCCCGACAAAGATAAAAAAGAAAAGAACAAGAAAAAGTTGTCCTACGAATTTTGTTAAATAAGTACTACGGACTTATATGACATTTTCTTACAAACCTGTCTGCCTGCCTCAAAAGTTATTTAAATCCATGGAATTATTGTAATACAAATAATCATGCATTGATGAACGTTTAGAGGACAATGTAACAGATTTAATTACGATACTGAAGAAATTAAATTTTTAAAAATGGCGGATTTAAATATAATTTTATCTTTTTTGCATAAAATTATAAAATAATAAAATAATTATTTCGACCTCCTTAAAAAGGCATTCATTTCTAAAGTTATTCATGTAGCTTGGAGATATTTAATTATTTTATTTATATTTTTGTTCATTGTGGGTTTATTTGTAATTATTAAGATTCTATATTACTGTTAATAGATCATGGGCTAATAGCAAACCAAGTTAGAAATGCATTGGCGAAAATTCAAAATTAAATTTTAAAAAATTTCCATTAATTTCTTTAATTTACAAATATATACCAAATTAATTATTTTTATAGCAAAAGACAAGATTTACTTAAGAAATTTTATTTGTAAGATTTTTCCAGTTGGTAGCCTTTAAGAAAAATTTTTAATTAATTGAAATACTTGAAAATGTGTAGTCTCTTTGCTTGTATTTTAAGGACAAACAGAAATATGTAGTACAGAGTTGGGGGTTTGAATCGGCTTTGCATGAAGTGTGAGTCACAGAAGCTCGCCTTTGTTGTATTAGAATTGTAATTAATTATTGCCTATTGCATCAGGGAAAATTCTTACACATTTAATTTCTACTTTTCTTAGCGCCATAACTATAGAAATAAAGGCATTATGAAAAAAACTAAAGACTTTCCCTGCATTTTTTAAATCATTTCCAGTGAAAGCCAATTATTTCATTTCTTTAGAGAACGGTTATTTTACAGGCTTCTTCGATTTCCTTCTGTTTGTTTCTTTACTTGTCAAAGCATATGAACTTATAAATAGTTATTGTATTACAGTTTAGTAGAAATTATTAATATCTTCAAAATTTTAGTGTTAAAATTTGCTCTAAACATTATATTGGCTTTTATGAAATATTTAGATCATTTTAGTAAAATAATTTCTCACGGTATATTTTAGTAATTAAAACCATGGTTTCTTGTAATCAGCTAAAGATTTATTTTTATTATCTTGTATAAATAAGCTAGAATCACTATGTTCTATGCGAATTTGAACAATCAATTGACTTATTTGCTGGAAAATTATAAGATATACATAAGTATATAGCGATTTCTTCATAACTTATAATTCCACCTAGTGATTTTTTTCTCCAACTTGAATTAAACTCTAAAATATCACTTTCTTTTACCACTCACGATGAAATAGATCCTTATTTACGTATTCATAATATAAATGTATATGATAAATGATAAGGATCTTGCTGAGAAATTGTATTTGACTCTGTCCCCAACTTTCAATTTTCAACATTGACAGAAATACAGAAAATACCGCCAGTGGTGGAAAGAGACTAAATTCAGAGTTCGAAGTATTTTCTTGGAGTGTGACTGTTTCTATGAGAGGATACAATTTATAACAGTAATAAAATTCAAAGAAGCTTTAGAGTCCAGGGAGATTACGTCGATACAGAACTTTATTATATTGAAAAAATGTTTAGTCCAAGAGAACAGAATAAAAACTCTAACTGTCCCAGCCAGGACTCGAACCTGGATCTCCTGTTTTCTGGGCCGGTGCGTTTCTATTTACGCTACCGTAAAATCTAAAAATTGTTAAAATTTATATGAGACTAAATACCACAAAAAAATAATATCTATAAAATTAAAANATATATATATATTTATTAATGTGTGTAACTTATAATGGACCTTCTTCTTTTTTTTTTAACTTCTCCAATGTAGGACAGTGATGATGTATAAAAATTTCGCGTAATGTTACAAACATGAATAGCTAGAACTATTTTTTTTTTGTGGTATTTGATCCCACGTAAATTTTAAGAATTTTTAGTGCAGGGGAATAGAATAAAAAATCTAACTATCCCAGTCAGGACCCGAACCTGGTTCCTATCCTGGCTGGGATAGTTATATTTTTTATTCTATTCCCTTACTCTAAAAATTGTTAAAATGAATAGTTATATTTCCTTACGGGATTTCTTCGCTAAGAGTCTTCACTACATCAGCTAAGATTGAATGTCTACAGCGTGTTTACGCTCTGTTGTGCTAAAGTTAGATTGTGTTCTCAAAGAAGAAGAAAGTACTGAATCAATTCCTGCAGTAGGATATTACTTTCTATCCTCTCTTAGGACAAAAAATAAATGTTTTTCTGTTTTTGAATAAAAATAAACATAGCTGGATTAAAATTTTCTTTTGAAGCTTTAGAAGAAAAAAAAAAACTGGAAAAAAATCAATTTACAGATTACAATTTTTATTTTGATATTGGCGATATTTCGCGCAAAATATTACACCACCTATACCCTTAGAAGCACTCAGAAATATAAATATCTGTTTATATATAATTTTAAGCACCTCATATTATTTGTTTTCCTTATGTTGAGATATGATACTAAATCTTTTTCTAAAAATGCATTCCAAGGTTTACATTTTTTTATTTCACTTACAATTTATAATAATAATCCAATGTGTGAATATTTTAAATTTAGTAACTTCTAAAACATAATTTGAAAAGTTAATAATATTTATAATTTAAAATTGAGGTGACATAATAATACTGTGACACTTATTGATTATTGGGTGAACAGTTATCTGTAGAAGTCTAGTTATTGTGGATGAATTAATGAAATTGAAATATTATTGAAAATAATTATAAAAATGTTCATTAAGTTAAATTATTTCTCAATAAAATCTCCACCTTCCATGTATCGTCTCAACATTCTATTGCTAAGCCCAAAGCTTTTAATTACAATTTTTTAAACCATCATCAGAAGCAAAGACCTGTCTAAGGAATTGACTTACAAGAGTCTTATAACAAGCAAAATTGAAATACTGCCCTATTCTTTAGGATTATGCTATTGTTTAACTCACCTTGATGAACAACTTCTGTGGGTATCATGAACTTAAAGGTCCTGGACTCAAAAAATTCTGTCAACTTTTCCCCGATCACCTCATCCAGAGCAGAGTCCTTGAGATTTCTGCTTTCTCGAAGACTGGCTTCTATCTCGTTCTCCGAGAGAGCTCTCCCAGCGGCCCGAGGTCTGCCATCCGGGGCCAGTGACATGTAGTCGTTGATCTGTATGGGTCCTGCTCGAAGTGCCCGGTCCAGGAGTCTTATCGCCCTCAGCCTCAGACAGGTCCCCAACTCGGACAACTGGCCACACTTCTCCAGCGTGCGAGCCATCACACTCATCGTGTCCTCGTCCTCCGCCGAGACACATCCTGCCAAGAGCAAACACCCGAAGAAGACCGCCGACCTTGGACTCATCTCACAGACTGAGCATTCTCCCAGAGAAATCGCGTTGTTTCTGTGACACGAGTGCGTTAATGATCGTTCGTGCTCTTATTCAGTTACTGAATTAAAAATTTTAATTTACATATGTAGATATGTTGAGATGAAAAGAAGATCTGACCGTTACCCATTTTCCTTAGTGGCCTCTTTGTGCAGTGAGTTCAAAGAATATTATAAGAGAGAAATGTTTTAATTTTCTCCAATTAAACATAAGAAGTTTTATTACAAAATAATCCCACATGAGCATGAACATTTTAGGGGCCTCATAGTTATTCTATTATTTTTAAATGTAGGTATATATAATGTAATAATTGTTAAAAATGAATTCATTTCATTGTTTAATACTTTTTTTTTACTATCTACTGGTGCAATTATATAGTTATAGAGGAAGGGGCTATTTGTAGATAGGGTTATTAGTAATAATCTTGATCTTTTTAAATTTTTATCTCGAAATTATTTATAATTTTATTCTCATTTATATCATTAGATCATTCTATTATTTTATATGTAAGAGCAATTGATGTCATCAGTTTTTAAAACTTTAAAACTATTCAATCTCGTAAATGAATGCTTAGTTTGTCATATGTCGATTCTTATTTTTGCATAAGCAAGTCATTCCCAATGAATTATACACGTCCGCGAGATCTAAGGTCATATGTTTCTTACCTTTATTAAACTTAGCTAAGAATTTTTTTTGGAGTGGATAACTATAGAAAGCTGAAGATTATAGCCCAGGTGAAAAGTCAATGTAGGTTCGCAATTAACCATTGGATCCGTTAGAAACAGCACGACCCTGATCACTTACTGAAAATCTTAACTTACTTGTCTGTCATTCGAAACAACTACGCCGTAACCTGTGGTTGAGGTATAAGAAGAAATAATCGGTCAGCAATGATGATGATTTTGACATGATACATAACTTCATTTTAAATGACAAACGTGTCTCTTTTATTCCTACTTATTACTATTTATGTACAGGAAAATTTGCATAAAACCTGAATTTCGTCACGTAAAATGTTTCCAACTTTAGTGAACTTAAACTCTGGCAGATGTTGGAAATATAATTGTATTTCTTACAATAATTCAATATATTTAGGTGAGTTAAAAAAATAGATAAATTTTATTTGAAAAATTAATTTTTTTAAGATCCATTAGTAAGGGACCAATATAAGTTTTTAACTGAAAAAAATTAATGCTTAATTAAAATATCTTCAGTGTCTTTGATATGGCTTTGGAGGGGGAAAAACCAAAATATGTAATGTTTATTATAAATCTTATCAAATATTTTTTAGCTATGGTGTGTATTTAATAATTGTATTGACGTGGCATTTATTTCAAATTTATTTTTATTTAATCAGAGCTCGAGGTAAAGTTGTGTAGTGGGCACTCTTGACATTTTCGCTAGTCAGAAACGTTTAGGAGACGAGACAAAGATTACTAGCACAAATAATTGAAATGTAGTCGTTTAGTGAATTCTCATATTAACTGAGAAAATTAAGATCATTTAATATAATTGATTTGTGTTATAATCAGTTATCAAGCTTGAGTTTAGTTTATTATAGTTTTCATTGTAGTAGAAAACTCTCTAGAATAGGGAAATAATGAACAACTGGGATAGTTATATTTTTTATTCTATTCCCTCTTATTAATTGAATAAAATATATAGTATTAGCTGACTAATATGAAGGAATTTCCTATGCATAGGGTTAAGTAAGTCTATATAAGTCTCTCCTTGAAAATTAAATCTCTAGACAGGTGGAATTGTCTTAGACGTTTGGCCAAAACTGACATGTCGACTAGCAAATATCTATCGACAATCTTCCTGGATTTATACTCCTTCAGTTATCTCTAAAATTCCAAAGATCCCTCGGTTTTCCGGTGCCTGAGCAGAGTACGCGAGGTCGTGGGCCCCGCCCCAACCACCATGATCCGCCGTGTACACCCCAACAGATGGCTCTCTCTCATCTAAGCAGTTTCTTGAAGCCGACGATGCCAGAGATGACGAGGGCAATCTTCCCCAGTAGAAGAGCTTTTCCCGCTATCAATGCAATCTTGGACAGTGCTATCTGGATGACCATCCAGAAGAAGGTAGTCAACATGATGCCCATACCGCTGCTTTTCTTCTTCTTCCCTCGACCTGAAACATTATTACACATAAACCAGAAACTACAAAGAGAAAATCTTTGTATAATATACACAATTATTTTTAAATGCATTTATTTCATTTTAAAAGAATGTCCAGGAAAGATTAAGCTTGAAAGAAAGTTAATGATATCCCGGTGTGAAAAGTCCAAATAATTTGGAAAAGCACAAAAACGAAAACTCCTTATATACTGTGGACTCTCCTTACATTTATGGGGGTTTAATCTGAGGATGTTCAGTAACACTGCATTCATGGAAGGGAATTGTGCTTACTAAAGTAAAAAAAAAGCTTCGTTGCGAAACTGCCCTGGTAACTGTGTCTTTGTACCTTAGAGTGGTCCAGGTTGAACTTTTCCTATTATTGAAAAACCAACTTTGTTCTTGAGCCATTTGGTGTTGTTCGCCATTGCTCATCCCATGCCTTTGTGAGGCATTCCTTGCAGTCCTTCCACATATTCTGTATATCTATTTTTTATGCAACAACAATAAAATAAAATAAAAAATATATCCCTAAGAGTGCTACTTTAAAATTTAAAGTTTGAGGTTTCCCATTCTAAATTATTTTATCTATGAAAGTTAAAAAATCTTTTATTCTTTTTATAACGAAGGATGAGTTTGATAAAATTTCATTAATCTTAACTAAACATTACATTAACTAATTTATCACACTGATTAAACTATATTTCAGCTCAATTACCATTGTTAATATATTTGCACTCTTATAGGTCCAGGTTTGTAAAAACTGCCTTCATATTTTGAATTTAAATGCTGCATTGAAAGTTGTCTTGTGAAAAATAAAAAATTATAGCCGCTTGGGCAGTACAATGCGCACACGCGCGCAAACACACACACATACTATAAATTCATGTATATAATTAAAGCTTTTCATTAATCAAACGTATAGTTATTAGTTGGTTGATTAGGTAAGGTTATAAATCACCAATACAGATCATACGCCACATACTGGAAAGATACATATTTTTTTTTTTTTTTGTAATAATTCTATAAGGCTGTGGTCAAGCCAACTTTGAACTGAGCATAAAGTGGTCAACCCGTTACGAATAGTGAAGGAGAAACTCCAAGAAAAAATTTCTCATTCGCATTCCTGAATAATCAACTAAGGGGAGTGACCGAAAATATTTGACTGTTTTGGCAAATTGTTGATCAAATAAGAGAGTATTGTGATCAATCAATTAATTGAGGTTACCCTTTTACTATTTTTAATTTTTTTTTGGTCTGAAAATTGATCTACAGCTGCAGGTAAGTGCACATGTTGATTGTTTTATTCTATTCCCAGCAAATTGTTGCAAAAATCATTACTTTTGTGCAAAAATTAAACAAAAAATTGTTAACGTGACTTTTTGCTAACGCGTTTAATGGGACTTCATGAAGACGTCCATTTGTTTCATTGTCTCACATTGTAAGCGAGGAGAAAAACGGATAAGTTTCCGTAGAAATAAATTGAAGAAGACAATAAATAAAAAAATAAATTGAAAAAAAATAAAAATAAATAAAACATGTGGCATAGGTCTAAGCTCTTCCTATACTTTTACCTTTTTGAAATATTAATATTTTATAATTATGCCTCTTAATATGAATTATTAGTAAAACTTTTACGGACACAAATTAGATTTTAAGACATCACGACGCATAACAGATTTATTAGTTGTGATTATTATGATTACAATTTCAATTTGGTCACCACTTAATCGTTTAAAATTTACGTGGGATAAAATACCACAATCAAAAAAGTTTTATAAATTTAATCATTAAATTTCCTTTCAGCTGATAAAAGCATACCCAAGTAATGACAAGAATTTCTTTCAAAATTCTTGTCATGAGTCCAACTTAAATGGCATTATTTAGTCGAGGTAAATACGCTTATATGGTTAGAAATACATCATTGGTAACGTTCTATATTACTTGAAACCTTCAAAGCACAAGGAAGCATTTCGTTTGGGAAATTATTTTTCATGCAAAAATGAGTAGTGGAAATTCGGTTACTCAAACGTACATTAAATAAANTATGAAAAACTAACATTTATTAGCAATTTATTAAATATTTAGAAAAATGAACAATTGTGGGGGAATTTTTTTGTATTCCATTTTACGGAATCTACATCTTATTAGAATCAAATACAATTTTTGAGAGGAATAGGGGGGTCATGGTTGATTTCCAGATTGATTACAATATAATATTTTCAATTAATAAACTGAAGGAAGTGGTCTGGAAACAAATGCAGGTCGAGGTTTCCCTGAACATGCAGCCAGTTCATTGTTTGTTTTGTATTTGGTTACCTTGGCTCATTGTGTCTTGTGGGATCATATGAATCACTTGGTCTTAATCTGATCCATTTACGACCCCGACTAAATACGCAAGATCACAACATTTGTGATACATCGATTTCGCAGAATTCAATCAATTTAAGTTGGAATTGATTGAATTTTTCTGTGATTTTTGTAATGTTTTCAATAAATTTTCACATTTCCCCGTTAGGAAGGTATATATAATAAACTTAACTAGATATAAAATATTTACATACCACAGCTGATACAGGAGTTAGCTCGGGGGGGGGGGGGTTATAGAAGGTAAAATGTGTTCTGTGATCAAAAGCCTGCCACTTGGCCGGACCCACTGAGGAATGGTCGAACATTTTCGACAGGGAGAAAGAACGCGAAAACAACGCTGTGTGTTTATTCCTCAATGGCACTCGAGTTCTTTGTCGTGGCGTTTACGAAAATAGACCCGTCACTCTCGACGGAATATCGAGTTATGTGACACCCAACAGATTCTTTGTCGACAAGAAGACGTGCAGGCAGCAACAACTTCCCTCTCCTTCGTTTGAAATAAACCATATTCGTTTCTTACAAAAATAAAAACCATGTATTTATTATTACGATGGTAAATATATTTTTAATTTTTCTTTTTGAAAACACTTTTTACACTATGCTTCAATAGAGAGAGCACCTCAACTAAATGAAGTGGAATAGAAATATATTTGTAAAAATAATACAAATATAGTTGAGAACTTCATATTTGCTACACACATGCATATTCAGATTTGTTGTGATGGAAGTTGCATAACAAACTAATAACAGTGACTGAAATTTTGATAATGTAACAGCTAGCTTTTCCCTCTCTCTTCATCAATGAAGGAACTGATCGCAAAAACCCGCATGAAGAAGCATGAAGCCAATATTTAATGATGGTCTGAGCGTACTCCTCTTAGAACATCGTTGAAGTTGGGTAACTGTTACTTCTTCGGATTTTATCAAAGTAGCAGTCACCGTTTGGCTTCCTGTAAGAAAATTAATCATTCTTATTTATAAATATTTTGTTTGGTTGTGGTTTTTTATCCCACACAAATTTTAAACAATTAATGAGAGGGAACAGAATAAAAAAATCTATCTGTCCTCGCCAGGAATCGAACCTGGATCTCCTGCTATCCGGGCGGGTGCGTTTACCAGTTATGCTACCATTCCTGGCTGGGACAAATAGATTTTTTTATTCTATTCCCTCTTATTAATTGAATAAAATATATATTAAAGTAAAGAATAAATAAAAGGAACCAAAAACATTTCTAGTGAAAGTGAGTTCCCTGCGAAACAGCCAGGAGACTGGGTGGAATGTCGTCTTGGACAGGTTTAAGTACTGATCACGGAGTGATAGTCGAGATTCCTCGTGAGCTGTCACACAGGATCTCATCCCCATTTCCTTTAGATTTTTAAGGTCCATAAAGGTTAGAAATCTTTCTATAGAAACCTAGGAATTGTGGGATTGAGGCCAACCGGGTCACTATAAATGTTTACAATACTATTTAACTAAAAAAAAAAAAAAAATGCAAACATATATTATTCGATATTTTTTCTTTCATATCCTTTTAACAGTATTTGAAGTAATCTGACATTTTTTTTCAATTTTTAAAAAATGGATGTATTGTCATATTGTTATAAACTTGTTTTTCACAATATTTGTTACTGGTTGTCTTTTTCTTCCAAAACAATGCCTAAGGACTTTTACTTTTGTTTACCGATCCACTCCCTACTCCCGAAGTTTGGAATTTCGGATTATTTTATTAAGAATAATTCAATATTATTTCAGAAATACTAATTCCTTTTGGAACAAACGTACAGGGGGCTATTAGGCTTGGTAGCTCTGATCCGAAGCTCGAACCGTGAAGGGGTTTGAGTCGAGAGCCAATGAATGATCTGTAGGAATCATTTTTGTGAACCGAATTTGAGGGCTGGAGTGAGTTAATTGCAGCGTATGTATTTCTTTCACGCTTTTCATTCGGAAGGGGTAAAAGCGGGGCTATTACAGCGGTATTGAAGCCATGACATGAGTACTGGAAGGCAATGAAAGTTCACCCTTTTGCACGAGATCCTATCTCCTGTACTGGAGCTGGAGCGGATCTTCCGCTGGAGTCAAACAGTTTCATTTACATGCACGTGCGCGTATTACGCTAATGAGTAAATATCTGTATCAGTAAAAATCACTTTTAACCCGCCTGTTACAGTGAAATTTCTTAAAATATATTTTGTGATAGAGGAAGGGGATTCGGTCTTGGGATTTCAAGAAATAAAAACTATAAAAAAAAGTTTTTAATTATTGCTAACGTCTCGGCCTAAATTTAGTATCTTCTTCAGGGAAATTGGGTTGTTGGAAAGATAGAGTCACCTGCTTTATGGTAAATTTCACGAGACTGACTTGATATGGTTTAATAAATCTCAGCCATGATTAAGTTACCCAAAAGTAGGGGACTCACTCCCTCCATTACACACATTGTCCTTACGTCCTAGGCTGAAGAATAGGCCGAAATTCAGGCGATAATAAAAACTTTTTTTGTTTACAGATTAATTATTATTTATTCAAATCACAAGCCTGAATCCCCGACTAATGAAGTTCGACTGTCAACAATCTCCAAATTTTTATAATGTATTTTAAATTGTTTAATTATTTAATAATAATTATTTATGAAATGAAGATGTTGATCCGAATATGATATTCTTTTGTCCGATAAGTGAAGCAATGTTTTTAAGTTTTGTAGATTTTTGAAGACTAATAGATAAGATAATTGTGACAAACCTTCCCTTTGAGACCACCAACTTTTGCCGAGTTTATTTCTTACATCTATAGTACTACTGCTGACATTCAGAGAGCTTTCAAAATATTTCTTGCAGGGATCCTACAAAGAAAAATATTCGATCCTACTTTTGGAGAAAAATTTGGTCCGTTAAAATTTATATGTATGTGTGTGAGTGTGTATGTATACTGCCATGTATCAAAACTACGAAATTTTCGTCAAAACCTTTAAACTTGCAAACCTATTTCGGCAGCATTTTGAGAAAAGTCATCCGTTCTAGTCAACAATGTAAAAAAACAACATCGCTTCAGAATTAAATGTAAGTAGAATAGATTGTAATTAGTGATACTTTCTTTTTTTAAATCGTTTTGAAGTTAGGATAGGTAGTAATAACAATATTATTAAGCAGTCTCCATTTTTATGTAAATTGTATTGATGTAATTTTCAATATTTGCTATTTTGTTGTAACTAAAATGTTTTTTGTGCTAGAAATATCATTTATACATATATTCATTTCACACTTATTGTAATCAGTATTAAGGTACAGAACTTTAAAAATGTTTTTAATACAAATGTTTTTACTAATAACGAGACTTAATAAAAAAAATCAAAAGTAAAATCTTCGAAAGATTTTCCAGAGCAAAAATAAATCCGTCGCACAGGGATGGTTAAACAAGGTAGATTTCTCATATTTCATTATAATGTATCAAGTAAATAAGGAATTTTATTTAATTATAATGTATCAAGTAAATAAGGAATTTTATTTCATTATAATGTATCAAGTAAATAAGGAATTTTATTTTACATGCCTGGGAGGACAATGAGCATAAAAAGTAAGAGGATGATGCATAGCTCTAGAATAGCAGGGAAGGACGAGTGCTAGAAGCGGCCACCCATCGTAGTTACATTCATAAATATCTTCCTTAATAAGCCATTTTTCTTAAAATATTGCAGAAAATCAGCAATAGAAATTTAATTTTTCCCTGTAAATTTTTTATATTAGATAAGAAATTTTGGTCTTTATTTAAACGTCTCTTTCTCCTTTATCCGATTTCAGCCAAAATAAATTCATGGTCAGTTTGGAGGAGAAAACCAAAATAAATGTGCTTTCAATATTTAAAAAGTATAAGAACCCACCAAAACCTCAAAGTTACCTTTTTAAATATTTTCCCTAATATATGTTATTTGTAAAAATTATACAGTGGATATGTTGAAAAATTCTTTTTTTCAAGTAGAATATTCTGTGAATTTTTAACAAAAACAATAATAAATATATTGACGTTGTTTTTAATTTTTTCACTTTCTAAACACCCCCATTTTTTATACTCCAAGGCCCATTTTTAGCTATAAACTCATCCATTATCTTGCAAACGACAGTTTTTTATACTAAGACACACACGCGTNATAATTTTTATTAGAATTTCTAGATTAGATATTAGAATCTATAATATTTTTCAAGTAATATACTAATAGAATATTGTTTATTACATTGTAAATTTAATTAATTTCATTCTGTTTTAGGTAAGTCTGGACTTAGTTCATCACCTATTCAGTTAAGTAAACTCCTTAGATGCTAACTTAATGCTAGTTCCAGTAAACCTAGTTTTCCTCCCGTGCTCTAAAAATATATAAGAACTATTCTTGTAAAATAGGACGAAATATAAAATAAAATGCTATTAATTTCTGAAATATTTACTTTAATTTGATGACAGTTTTAATGAGAACTTCTCTGTTGCTTTTTGTTTTTCCTTTTTTAGTTCATCAATAATGTATCTTTCTGTATTTTTATTTTGTTTTTTAATATTGTTATGGGCTACGGGTCAATGGTTATAAGAATAAAAATGAAATAAATTGTATTTATTACAACAAGTAATCACACCTAGTAATTACAGATAACAATAGAATCTATCTTACTAACTGATAAATTAATAAATAGAAAACATTAATTACATACAGCTAATTAAAGAATATGTACAAATAAACTAAATATGCTTATTTACATAGAGGCTGGAAAAGAAAATACAACAGAATCTGAAAGTGGTAGAGGAACATTGTTAAATATCAGAATTGCAAGAATCTTTTTTTTTTTAATTAACTGGAAAGAATTTCGCTTCATGAATTTACATTTTTTATTTGTTGCACCATTGTTTGGTATTTTCGAGATGATCGTTTAGAGTTTTAGAAGCAGTTTTAGGATCGAGATGTGAAGATAAGATAGCCTTGTTGCTTTAGAATAGAGCTAAGATGGTGCTTGGATAGATGGGAATTTCAGTAGTATATAGAATAAATAGGATGGGTCTAAGCACACTACCTCGAGGAACCCCCGCTTCCACTAGGTCGAAATGGGAGTAATATACTGCTATAAATGCTAGAATATTTTTTTCGATGGATCCTCAAAAAACTTATAAAGCTAAAAATTCTTTACTGCGCATTCTTCAACTTTTCCTTAGGAATAAATAAAAGTTAAAATGTATTCTGTTTTGTAAATATTTTATTTTGTTGTGGTTTTTAATCCCACGTAAATAATTACTTATGCTGGAATGCAAATTAATCCATTACACCACAAGGACCAGCCAGCTATCTCATTCAGTTCCCTCTACATTAGCGAGAGCCTAACTTACGAGAAAGACGAGAAATTCGTCTTAAACTCGAAGTAGCTGACATTGTCATGCATTTTGTCGGCTCTCGTCATTTNTTCTCGAAGACTGGCTTCTATCTCGTTCTCCGAGAGAGCTCTCCCAGCGGCCCGGGGTCTGCTATCCGGGGCCAGTGACATGTAGTCGTTGATCTGTATGGGTCCTGCTCGAAGTGCCCGGTCCAGGAGTCTTATCGCCCTCAGCCTCAGACAGGTCCCCAACTCGGACAACTGGCCACACTTCTCCAGCGTGCGAGCCATCACACTCATCGTGTCCTCGTCCTCCGCCGAGACACATCCTGCCAAGAGCAAACACCCGAAGAAGACCGCCGACCTTGGACTCATCTCACAGACTGAGCATTCTCCCAGAGAAATCGCGTTGTTTCTGTGACACGAGTGCGTTAATGATCGTTCGTGCTCTTATTCAGTTACTGAATTAAAAATTTTAATTTACATATGTAGATATGTTGAGATGAAAAGAAGATCTGACCGTTACCCATTTTCCTTAGTGGCCTCTTTGTGCAGTGAGTTCAAAGAATATTATAAGAGAGAAATGTTTTAATTTTCTCCAATTAAACATAAGAAGTTTTATTACAAAATAATCCCACATGAGCATGAACATTTTAGGGGCCTCATAGTTATTCTATTATTTTTAAATGTAGGTATATATAATGTAATAATTGTTAAAAATGAATTCATTTCATTGTTTAATACTTTTTTTTTACTATCTACTGGTGCAATTATATAGTTATAGAGGAAGGGGCTATTTGTAGATAGGGTTATTAGTAATAATCTTGATCTTTTTAAATTTTTATCTCGAAATTATTTATAATTTTATTCTCATTTATATCATTAGATCATTCTATTATTTTATATGTAAGAGCAATTGATGTCATCAGTTTTTAAAACTTTAAAACTATTCAATCTCGTAAATGAATGCTTAGTTTGTCATATGTCGATTCTTATTTTTGCATAAGCAAGTCATTCCCAATGAATTATACACGTCCGCGAGATCTAAGGTCATATGTTTCTTACCTTTATTAAACTTAGCTAAGAATTTTTTTTGGAGTGGATAACTATAGAAAGCTGAAGATTATAGCCCAGGTGAAAAGTCAATGTAGGTTCGCAATTAACCATTGGATCCGTTAGAAACAGCACGACCCTGATCACTTACTGAAAATCTTAACTTACTTGTCTGTCATTCGAAACAACTACGCCGTAACCTGTGGTTGAGGTATAAGAAGAAATAATCGGTCAGCAATGATGATGATTTTGACATGATACATAACTTCATTTTAAATGACAAACGTGTCTCTTTTATTCCTACTTATTACTATTTATGTACAGGAAAATTTGCATAAAACCTGAATTTCGTCACGTAAAATGTTTCCAACTTTAGTGAACTTAAACTCTGGCAGATGTTGGAAATATAATTGTATTTCTTACAATAATTCAATATATTTAGGTGAGTTAAAAAAATAGATAAATTTTATTTGAAAAATTAATTTTTTTAAGATCCATTAGTAAGGGACCAATATAAGTTTTTAACTGAAAAAAATTAATGCTTAATTAAAATATCTTCAGTGTCTTTGATATGGCTTTGGAGGGGGAAAAACCAAAATATGTAATGTTTATTATAAATCTTATCAAATATTTTTTAGCTATGGTGTGTATTTAATAATTGTATTGACGTGGCATTTATTTCAAATTTATTTTTATTTAATCAGAGCTCGAGGTAAAGTTGTGTAGTGGGCACTCTTGACATTTTCGCTAGTCAGAAACGTTTAGGAGACGAGACAAAGATTACTAGCACAAATAATTGAAATGTAGTCGTTTAGTGAATTCTCATATTAACTGAGAAAATTAAGATCATTTAATATAATTGATTTGTGTTATAATCAGTTATCAAGCTTGAGTTTAGTTTATTATAGTTTTCATTGTAGTAGAAAACTCTCTAGAATAGGGAAATAATGAACAAAAAATGTTTATATTATTGGAAATTTATTAAATATAAAGAAAAACAATAAAACATAAATAAAGAAAAAATAAATTATATGTACAAAAATAAAGCCAACGCTAATTATCCTTAACTTCACCTCATTTGTCTTCTAGTTGCTTACAAGAGTTAAATTAACTCAATAATACTAATTCAGTCTTTGTTTAGGTATTAGATATAATGAAGGTTCAATATTTTAACAATATTAAGATTATTTACAGATAGTCCTTGTTGAGTTAATTTTGATTTTTTGTTCACAGTTACGTTACTTCTGTATTGTGATAAAGTTAACTTAATATTAAACTAATAAATATTTTCGGATTCGTATATTTTAATCAGTTTTAGAAAAATCAAGTTCCATTTATTGCTCACATTATACTAATTTGCTCTATGTTTTTGTCTAAAATGCGAGTCGTTTGTCATACGATTACATACAGTGTTCAGTAGGTAATCAATCTAGCTATATCAAAGTCGCAATAGGCCGTAGTTAGTACTTCTAACTCTTCTTTTTTCTGAAGAAGTCAATAACGTTATTAGCGACACAAGCCTTCGTAGATGTCTGTAATACGTAATTTTGTATTACTATTGCTTCCAAGTTTAATGAGTTCATATACGCGCCTATTCCGCTTTTAAAGCGAATGAGTATTTTAGCCTGGAGACTTTAATGCTTCTAATCAAGATGACTTTAATGCACGGGGCGACAAAACAGGGAGACTTTAATGGGTGGAGAACCTTCCTCTTTTAAGTTATCTTGTATGAGCGGAATAGGCCAACTGGTGTTCAGACCTTCCCCAGTCTGAATGCCCACTGTCTTCATATTCGGCATTAGCATACACAACCTTCTGGTTCTCTCCACCGCCATCACCACCGATCAGTTTCTTCAGACTGAGGATCGCAGCGAGGACGAGCGCCATTTTGCTTACTATCAGAGCTTTTCCAGCAAGTAGAGCTAACATTGCCATGCCCATTTTTATCATCATACCGGCGTACATTGCCATAATCACCATATAGCCACCTTTGTCTTTCTTGGACTTGTAATCTTTGTCTCTTTTTCTTGCTGTAATCAGAAAAAACAAAACATTATAAACAAATATTAATAAGATAAGAACGAAAAAATTGATATGATAGGAAAATTCAAATGTACCTCAATTTTTAATCACTTAGTATTTTATTATTCTTTAAAAAATGTATTTGTATTTTATTTGTGCAATTATTTTAGCATATTTAAGTGAGAAATTTTATTACCATTAACTTCGTTTATATTTACATCAGTTTAATATGTCAAATATATTTTATTAAGTCCAATGTAATATAGTATAATTGTTTGATACTGTAAAAACAATGCAATTGTTTTAATATTATGCATTACGTAAAATATTTTCAACCCTTTATATTTGATCTATTGTAAAATTATTACAAAACCTATCTTGTTCTTTACACAGTTATTCCAAATCTATTAGTATACCTAGTTATTATAATTTGCTAAGCAGGCTGCAAACTTCATATTTTTTTGTTTATAATTATGTAGCACTATATTAGTTTTAGAGAAAATTAAATTAAAAGAAAGCCTAAGTGTCCTGCAAGACTCCTAATTAACTATTACTAGTAACTGATTCAGTAATAATTCAGTAAATATTTTAATGTCAAACTGCCTTTAAATAAAAATTGTAATCGCAAAAATACCGTGAAGTATTCGAATTATATTTGTACTTTTGATGCAGGATTTTAATATGAATATTAATAATTTTAGCACTTAATTTTATTAGTTTAATTTAATATATTTCAGTTTTATAACAACTATTATTTATTCCCCATTTCAGTTTTTTGAATTATATTTCATTAAATTACAGAAAAATGGAATTTTGAAAAAGTTTCATGATTCATCCGGGATAATTGCTTGTAACGTTCACGTCAAATAAGTATTCACCAGTACCGTATAAATAAATAATTTACTAATTATAATCAATAAAAGATAAGAGATCATTTTACAAAAAATACAGAAATATCAAAAAAGGATGTTGTTGCTCCTGAAGAACAAAATATGGCCAGCAATGTAGCTTACTGAGTGTCTTGCCTTTTCTATTACTGCTACGACTGTTCGGTCGAAAAACAGAAACCGTCGATATTTTATATGTTCTTTTTTTTAAATTAAATATAATTTAACACGGGCTTATTGTATCACTGAAAATTCTGCTTAAATTTGGGATTCGACATCTTCCCAATTCCCCTACCGTAAATAACTTTTTTTAAATAAAAAAATGGTTGTAGATGCTTGTAGATTATTTTGGTCATTTATTTCAAAGTATTTTATAAAATAATTAATTTTAGCCTCAAGCTGAGGATTAAGGAAATAAAAATATGGAAATCAACGATTTGTAATAAATAACCGCTGCTTATTAAATAAACTGTGGTAGGAACTTTAAATTAAAAAAAAGGTTGGCTTAACTGAAAAGAGAGTCAGGCTCTATTGGTTTATATTATATATTGGGGTTTAAACAGCAGTGGTTACCATTAAATAACCATTTCCTTTATAAGCTTATATGTTTGCCTGTGAACTTAAAAAAAAAAAATCCTATATGCACCTTCAGAGAAGCAGAATTTCATGGTTAAATGCTTTACTCAGATATATCAATAATAAGTGTCATAATTTAAAGTGAAGTAGTAAAGTGAATGTATTACCTTCCCTGGAGCCGGTGTCCTGATCTTCTTCTGAAAGGATCTTCAGCTTGATTGACCTCGACTTCATGAAATCTGTCAACTTGTCGGTGATCATCTCGTCGAGTGCCTCGTCCTTGGCTTGTCGGTCCTGGGGCAGGCTGGCTTCTATCTCGTTCTCCGAGAGAGCTCTCCCAGCGGCCTGAGTTCTGCCATCCGGGGCCAGTGACATGTAGTTGTTGATCTGTATGGGTCCTGCTCGAAGTGCCCGGTCCAGGAGTCTTATCGCCCTCAGCCTCAGACAGGTCCCCAACTCGGACAACTGACCACACTTCTCCAGGGTGCGAGCCATCACACTCATCGTGTCCTCGTCCTCCGCCGAGACACATCCTGCCAAGAGCAAACACCCGAAGAAGACCGCCGACTTTGGACTCATCTCACAGACTGAAGAACCACAGCTCCTCGCCTCTCCTGATATACCTTTATAGTGCAACAGACCACAGACTTTCATGCTCCTATTAGATATAGATAGATTTACTTTCTCTACATCCGGATCTATATCTATGAAAACCACTCATCAAGGTTTCTCGAAAACTGCGTAATGGAAAACAATTGAATACAAAACATATATTTCTGAGATCTCTATGAAAAAATATAGATCAATTCAACCTTTAATTTCTTAAAAAGTATGAAACAAAATGAAATTGATGGCGTAGGATATATCAAACTATTGTATCCAAATATTCTAGAATTCACATTCTTATTTATGGCATTACATTTAAATTGTTGAACTTCACCTAAGAATTTTTTTTGGCTATTTTCCTAGTTACCAACAGAAATATACTTGTGAGGTGGCAAACCCCCTAAATTGACCTTTGACCCCTTGCCTTCTGAGATTATTTGGCAAATTTCCTAGTAACCTATCCTACCAGTGAGGAGACTACCCCCTCTTCACCGTTGTCGTATGTGTAAAGCTTATCTATTGACCTTCGACCCTTAGAATGTTTTATATAAACAAATTAAATTTCTTAATCTCCAATGGAGTTAATCCCCCCCCCCTTTTGCTTTTTTTTTTTTTATGTCTTTTTACTGAGCATATTGTTTAATGAAATTCAAGGGATGCTCCTATGGGCGAACTTCAAAAGTATAGTCAAAAATGTAGTGATGGTTTAGTATTTTCATTTTATTTTCAACGAATACCCTTAATTACGGAAGGAGTGAATTTATTCAAATTTCGGACTATATTTATTATTTTATTTTAAGTTTTAAATTGACCTTTGACCCCTTTAATATGAATTATAATTGGAATATATATGGAACCAAAGTATGTGTAAGTTAGCAAATGTTGTCGAAAGGATTATAATATGAGCTTATGACGCAAGGGGTGGGTTAAGTAGAGTATTTCTCCAAAATGTTGCGGTATTAGTATATCGATAAATTTTATGTAATGTGCCGTGAATATAATTTTGTAATTGATTAACATTTGATGCAGAAGATACTTAAGTAGCGAATTTCTTAGAAGTAAGTGTTGCTGGTTTAGTATTTTTGTATTTTTCTTGATCTAGCCCATGTGAAATTTATCGGACTATACTTTTAGGACTTACGTCGATCTTCAAGTAGCGAAATATATGTTAGGTTTTATGGTAGGGTTTAGAATTTTTAATAGTTTTAGTACGATTTTGTTTTTTAATTTTGTATTACGAGAGAATTGCGGGATTATTATTTCCCATAATTTAATTTTATCATGTGGTCTACATGTTATTATATAATTGGTCAACGTTGTTTAATGCCGAGAGTATGTAATTGAGCGAATTTGCTCAAAATATGATATGCGGATTTATTATTTTGATGAGAAATTTGGTGTTTCACGCCTTTATGAATCAGGTGTTGCATGAAGTGGCATATTCTTCTAAATATGTTATGCGGGTTTGGTATATTGAACAATTGCTTTATTATTATAGGGTCTTTATGTAATTTTTTAGTTGACCTAAGTATACGGCAGATAGTACGTCAAGGAGCGAATTTCGACAAGAAGTGTATTGCAGGTTTAGTATTTTTGAAAATTGTATTGAATAAAAGGTTTTTTAGAACTATCATACCTTCTATTAAGGTTTTTTTATAAGTTTAAACTTGATCGTCGTTTAATGTAGGGGGTGAGTCAAGTAGTGAATTTATTCGAAATATGAGTTGCGGGTATAGTATTTTTGTATATTTTTTCTTACTATAGGTTATTTTACAGACTTTTGTCGATGACATCAATATGGCTCAGGTGGGGCAACAAAGAGCTAATTTCCTCAAGGGTTCAGTATTTTAAAAAATAAATATAGTATTTTAGGTTCCATATGTAATTTTCCAATATGTGATGCCAAGGATACGTCAATGAGCAAATTTCCACAAAATATGCATTGCGGCTTTAGTTGTTTGATTTATACTTAGAATTGTAATATCTGTCTTATTACCTTTTAAGAGTGATGATTTTAAACCTATCAAATTTTAAACAAAAAGAAGTGAAAAAAAAAACGAAGAAAAATAGTCTGTTTCTTAAGAAGTCCTCTATTCCATTTTATTTGGTATTTATATAATACCAAAGATTACAGAGAAATGTTCATTAAGGGTGCTTATCCTCTGTTTAATTTGCCGCTGTAAAGGGCAATGAGAAACACAAATACGTACAGATCTGTAATATCTTATAGTTACAGTATAACTCTAGTTAACAGTAAGATTAAGGAAAAGCTGTATACAGAAAGAAGCAAGGGATAATTTACGATGTGGTTTTTTTAATATTCTATTTTACGATAAACACTAAATCTGTAATCTGAAGGTATCTATTATTGAGTAAATTATTACTCTATGTACTAAAACATAAATAGTAAAAGAAGGGCATCAATGAAGAAAGATAAAGAATGAGTCTAGTCCGTTTAATTTGAAATTTTAGAGGCTAATGAGATATAACTGTATGTTCTTTAAGCATGCTTCTAGGCTCTTTATTGACATTTTACAAGCTAATGAGATATGACTACATGTTTTGCTGATGCTTTTACCTATAAATATTTTCTTTTGTGTTTGACTTATTTTTACCATGATTCTCATTATTTTTTACTAGTCCCCTATTTTTCTTCTTTTTTATTATTATTCAAAAATAAACTTACAGTATGCTGCATTTATTATCGTTTAAAACGGTATTGATGTAAACGATCCACAGTTTTGCACGCCTGTGCCAAAAAAAAAAAAAAAAAATAAAAACCTAAATCCTTGAAATCTAAACGGACTTTCATGCAATTTCTATGGGTAGGAATTTTTGAGCCAATGTTATTTTCAGAACTCAAACAATATTTTGAAAGTTTCTTTTGTGACGAAAAATACACAGTAATTTTATCCTTATTGAAACTATAGTCTTAATTTATTGTAACAAAAGATGTATTATTTAGTTTATTTTTCTCATTGTTCCTACTATAATAATTCATATTTAAATCAGGGCTTGTGACTATTTATTCAGGAGTAAATAATTCCTTATTAATTTTTTCTAGAAAGTCTAAGGATCTATCGGCACATCATTTTTGCTCCTAAATAATTTCTGCGTATTGTATGTAAAATATCTTGTTTTTATGGTGAGGGTTGACGATTCTGAAGAATACAAAATATTAGGAGGAAATATTCAATGTACAAATTTTTTCTTTCGAAAGATAGAAGAGATTGTGCGTTAACAAAATTCTGCAACTTGATTGTTTCAGCTTTGAGTACAGTTTTGTAATAATTATATCACATATAATAACATATTATATCATGTTTCATAATATACGGTATACCGGAAAACATAATTATTGCGCAAAGTTGTGTCTATCAATCCTACTTTAGGTTAGAGATCCTATACTAGTTAGTCTCTTTTTGAGAAATAAAAATCATTCCAGTACCATTGGCAATAACAACTCTTTAAATCTAAGAGTTCCAGATTTATTGGTTGAAACCTAAATGGGAAATGTAGTAATTAAGTTGGGAGAAATAGTTTATTTCTTTCAACGAAATTCACTATTATTTACTAGATTTTATATTTTACTGTACATATAAGAAATCAAATAGAATGATTAGTTGAGATATCAGTATCTTAAACACAATATTTAAGATATCCAAGTGTTTTCCTTCTTTTAAGCCCAAGGAGAGAGTAATTTTAAACAATTTATATAATGAAAATTACTCGAATTAACATTTTCATTTATTTTACTTTTACGAAAATAAGATAATGAGGATTAGATCAAGATAATATACATAAAAATGTAATTCATATTTTAAATATATAATGGCTTGAGTCACGATTTCACGCCATTTCTTTAAAGGCATTAAAACTTGCCTGTAAGTAGCCTGGATCTCTGGAGCTACTCTATTAGTTTAATGATTCACATTATTGATTTATGAAAGTAGGTATAGGTATTCAAAGTGAGTCTGGATTTTTGAGTGGTGATGTTGGCGGTCAGTGAAAGCGACAGAGGATACGAAAGTGAGAGTACGTCGGGGAGAGGTCCTGGCGGTGTCTGGAAAAAAAGAAAGAGAGGCTCACGTTTGCGGCAGGATCCGCAACCAGACATGCCTCATGGTAATCGTGGAAGAGTATGGTCCTGCGGCTGTCCTCAAATCCTCTCTCAGCCTGCCAATAACGGCTTCTCCGCGTTCACAAGCCGTTGTTGGTAATCCTTATTCCAATACATTACAGTCTTACAAGCGATCTCGGACAGCTCTTAAGGGAATCGGGCTATGTACATGGGTACTGTCACATTAAACACAAACATTTTAAAATTGTTTACTAGGAGTGCTAAGAGAAGCAATACAATTCAGTTCGTTAAATTCCTGAGTGTGAGTTTCTATGTGTATAGATTTGTTTAATAGTTACAATTATTTAAAAAAAGAAAATGTTAACTTTCATTCAGTTTAGACTGAAATTTTTTAAGGTGAAATGCGTTCCAGTGTCTAGGTTTATGGACATCTCAATCAACAATTGGACATATTTCCTCGATTTGGTTATACCAACATTTTTTTTTGCTCCTTATTTTGCAGAAAGTTGTTTTCTTTATAAAGCTGTTGTATTTATAGTTTATATTTATTTTAATA
>KZ806923.1:64589-80866 GCA_000696205.2 Oncopeltus fasciatus | reverse complement strand
CACATATATAAATATAATTATAATATGTACGTTCTTCTTAACTTTTTTATTGAGTTTAAGTCATTTACATAATCTTGATACATACATGTGTGGTATACATAACTTGTAACTTTAAATAATATACATACCTATAAATATAACCTTCGTATAAGTTTATATATTATAATTAATGAGAAAATTTGAAGAAAACCCCATTGGCCAGTAATAAAATATATTATTATAGTGGTGGGTTATTTGTTTTTATTGTTTTTTGTGTCTGTGCGAGTATCGTTCTAATGTAGTAATGTCATACTATCCAATTTGCTGTTCTATAGAATTTTTGGATTTTTGTACATCTGTGAAAAATTTCTCTCTGAGGTTTTAGATGTATATTCTTTGATAAGAGGTGTAGAAAGTTCTTCGTGCATTACTGAAATTCTTATATAGTCAGGGTAGTTATTTATCATTTACATTACTACATTTTGTATGATTTACATTGTTGGACGAGTGACTGCTTTATATAATATTAGTTTATTTTGTGTATTAAGCGAGGGAAGAAAGGAAACATAGGACAGTCTAATTTCAATGCTGCAATATTTTTAAGTTGACATATTCTTTTAACGTTAATCTTCTATCTAGGATAGCGCCTAAGTATTATACAGAAGAAGACCATGGGATTGATAGATTATTAATTTTGAGCGTGGCATTTATTTTAGGGCGCTTTTTTGTGAAAAGAATAGCTTCGGTTTTGCATATATATTTTCCATTTGGTGAAATATCTATTAATTACACTGAAATTTGTTTGCACTCTGTTAACTATTGTATCGTTTCGAAATGAGCTGGTATATATTTATGTATCATCTGCAGTAAGTTATTTATCAGCTTTTATGAGTTTTGGTAGATCATATATATATATATACATATATTGAAGAGTGTTGGGCTTAAGGAGGAACCCTGTGGGACGCCTGCCGGAATATTCTTTAGCTCTAATGTTAATTGTACGGAAACAATGTCTTGGTTAAGAAATATAACATTCTGTGGACAATGTAAGCTGGAGTATTGAGCATGAGAAGTTTATAAATTAGGTCTCTGTGCCAGACTGTATCAAAGCATTCTCAACACCGAGTTGTATCAAACCTGTGTGTCTTTTCTCGTTAAAGTTTTTCGTAGCAGTGCCTGTCAGAAGAGCTAGTTGAGCGTAGAATATTTAGACCTAAATCCAAATTGCTCCTTTATTAGAATATTATTTTCTATTAAATGGTCGTTTAGCCTGGAGAGTAAAAGCTTTTCAAATATTTTTGATCTGACACATAGTAAGCTTATTGGTCTATTACAGACAAAGTAGTAGTTTATTATAGCAAAATTAGTAACAATATCTTAACTACACAAAAGTGCCTGTTCATCAGTAAATAATAAACTGATGAACAGGCACTTTTGTGTAGTTAAGATATTGCTACAAATTTTGCCCTTTACCAATCTAAAGGAATATATCTAAATCTTAGAATAATATCAAATATTTTTTAAAGTATTCCTGCAGCTAGTATTCTTTTCTTGATAAATAAAACTAAATATAATATTTATAGTTTGTTCAGTCATGGAAATGTGAACTTAGGGACAGGACGTCCTCTCTTGTCTTCATGATAGACAGCCCTGAATATGGCTTACAATGTAAACCGAAACGTTGGCAGATTATCTTTTTTTTAAAAAATACACTTTTTTTAAATTTGTATTTTTTTTTTTTTGGATCTACCTTCACCGAACCCCAACTAAAATCATCTAATTATAATATTTATATTTTCCTCATAAACTTTTATTTATTAAGGTATTGCAAAATTTGGTAAATATTGATTGCAACTTAGGTAATTTACATTATTTTTATTTATTTACATTTGTTATTTGTGCTATAACTTACATGTCATCTTGCTGAAATATATGTTCCATTTGCAAAAAAATATTTCCTTGTACATTATGTCTCGTGACCGCATCATGAATATAAGTATTTTAAAGAAATGTATTTTTTTAAATATTAAATTAATTATAGTATATNTAAATTAATTATAGTATATTAAAATTAATTGCTACTTTTGTAAAAGGAAATTTAAGAATTTTTGTCGAAATAGTGATTTTATATAAAAATTACGCATTTCAGAGTTATCAGTCATATTACTTCTGAAAATGGAGGGTTTCTGATCTTTGCCCTAAAAAAAAGCCGACTTGGCCACACTATGAGGTAGAATAATTACAATAGGTAACTGTAATAGTCTTAAAATAGCACATCCATTTTTAACCATTTTGATACTTAATTAACCCTCTAAAAATATTTTTATCAAATTAATATAGTGTTAAATACTTTGAAGGAACAGGTAAACCTAAAATAAAACCCCGATCACTTCAGGGTTTTAGATTTAGAACTTTAAATTTTTTACTAAAGTAGGCAATTATTGACCAATTAATTAAATTTGTTTAAGTAATAAAAATGAAACCACGAAAATAACTAAAAAGTTGATTTCAAGACATGATGAATCTACTTTTTATTTTTATATGGCAGGTTCTTTTAAAATAATTGTAAACGAGGCCATGACACATTCGTTAATGACGTTACTACTCATACTCTTTTAATTAATTGTAAATTATTGGTTAACAAACATTAGGCTGTTACATTAGACTCCCTCAGTATTTAATGAACACTAATTGCCAAAGGATCCTTTGTATATAAGACAAAACCGAGAGAACAGTAAATGTAGAGGCTAATACCTCTCTTAAAACTAAACAAATATCAGTTCGAAAAGATGCAAATATCTGTAGTTAAAAGATAATTAAATTAGGAGTTAATATTTTAAATTACCACAAAAACCTATCATTTTTTATTTATATATACACATATGATTGAACACCTACAACTATTTTTGGTGCAACTTAATACATTTAGTCCTTTTCGAACTGTCGAGGAATCAAGCCATTATAAATGGGGTACGTTTTCGAAATGTTTCGGTTCTGAGGGATTTGGAGATTTTACATGATTCAGAATTAAATTACCCTTTTTAGGTAAAGTTATGATTTTTTTGACTCAATAATAATAGTTAATTTTAGAAAGAAAAATAAACTAATAAGTCCATCGTAAGTCGTTCTCGAATTCCAGAAAAGTTTACATTTATCTTGCAAAAATTTGGGATTATATTCGAATAGTAATCTACACATAATTAGTAGGATTTTAAAACAGTTTAATTAAGGGCTAAAAGTTTCGCCCTTTATTTAATGAAATATCCCTTTTGTTCAGGATCTAATTTCTTCCCGCTTCAGCCTTTTCCACAGTAAACTGCCATTCCGTCCTAATCCATTAGCACAGACCTTGTCTTCCAACTCCAACCCCTACAACCCTCCCCGTCGACTCAAACGAAGATGGCCCCACGACCTCTTGGAGACCTTTTATCGTATCTCCATATTTTCTACTCCTTATTGTTGAGTTAAAAATAACATTGAGGCTCTAATTTTTGTATGTGCTCACAAGAATTTCCCATTACAGAAATTTCATATTTATCAAAAGGAAACTCTATAGAAAATTGTATTTTTTTAATAAATGTTTATAGGAATATATAATTAATATCAGAAGCTGAAATAAATTGATTGCATCGACAAAATGCGTAACATCTCTATTTCATGTATGATATATTTTTTGTTCATAGCTTTTTTATTAATTTTTAGTAATACTCTTTATCAATCAACACAATGATGACATCAATGACAAGACAGATTTTTATTCCAATTATATTAATTAATTTACAAAATTTCAATTTTCAAAAACTTTTTTTAATTAAGAAATACTCTATGCTTTTTCTTTAGTTCATAACGTTGATTACTACTGTTTGTATTTAATCAATAGTAATCTTACCTGTCAAGTATAACTTAAACATATACTAATAAACTTGTATAAAATGTGTTTGAATCAGGTTATAAATTACAATAGCTGCATTTAAAGAAAATTTATTAACAATAGGAAGTAGGAAATAATACAACACAAATAAATAATAAATAAATAACTATTTACAAATATTAAGTCTACGCTAAACCTCCTTACATCATTTCATTTATAAACTTTATCCAATTATTGTACTTCAAAGCAAATAAAAAGAAGATTTTGTTTTGAAGCAAAATTTCAGTTACTTTTGGTAAGCAATAATTAATAAAAATTAATGAGTTAGATTTATTTTCGGAGTTAATTATTTCATCAGAAGTAAGATTATACAGTCCTAAGATTGTGTGTAGGTTATGAGTTGTAAATGATTTATTCAGGGAACAATCAGAGGAGTTTTTATAAAGTATAGTTCACTATGCTATGTCTGCCTTTTTGCAAGTACATACTGTTTTAAGTTAGTAGGTAAAGTTGCTGTGTAGTTTAATTGTTTAAAGAGAAAAAGGCTTGGTGAAGGTATTCAGGACCCAAGTTTGTTCTACTTATGTTTTGAGCGTCTATATCAAAGATAGTAGGTAATGGACATAGTTTAGGGGATATCTCGTGAGTTTTCCTTCTGGAGACTTTAACGCTTTGGTTCACTGGCAATAGAGAGTTGAATGCGTGGGTCGTCAAAACACGGAGACTTCAACGGGCAGAGGGGTTTCCCGTTTCAGAGATTCCTCGCGTGAGCGGAATAGGCCAACCGGTGATCGGATCTTCCCCAGTCCGAATGGCCTCCGCCCTCGTGTCCGGCAGTGGCGTATACCACCTGGTGGCTCTCTCCCCCACCGCCACCGACCAGTTTTTTCAGGCTGAGGATCGCGGCAAGAAGAAGCGCCATTTTGCTGATAATTAGAGCTTTTCCAGCGAGTAGGGCCAACTTACCCATTACCAATTTAACCATCATGGCTCCGTACATTCCCATTATCATCATCATGCCACCTTTATCCTTCTTGTTACCCTTATCTCTTTTCCTAGCTGCAACAAAAATTCAAAAACAATTAAATTCAAAGAAATAACAAAATATAAAAATAACAATAATTAATGTATACTTTATAATTAATGTAAAGTGAAATACAATGATAGAAAAATAAGTTAATTCTTTAAAATTGCTTTATACAATTTTAAAATTATCATTGTGCACCAATGACTATTCCATTTGCTTCAACTAATTTAAAAAAGAAAAAATTGAGTTTATAACCATGTGAAAGTATTTATCTGATGATTTTTCGGGGTGAATAGTCTTATATTAGTAGCTGGCTTGTGGGCACAGAATTAATTTTATTAAAAAAATGTCAATATATCTTTCTCATTAAATTTTTTTCAGGAAATTTTATCTCATCACAATTGTTTTTAGTATTCAAATCAAATAAAATTATTTTTTATTTTTCATTATGTCCTTAGTAAATTATAAATTTTTATCTAAACTCTTTGGAAACTCGAAAAAATTGTCCAATCCTCTCCCAATTTTAAAAATAACTAAAGTATCATTAACATAACATGCGTAATATTTTATAAATTTAAGGAATAGGTTCAAATCAAAAGTACCATGTGATATATAGTTTATTCTTTTATAGGGTTGTCAGCATATCCCATCAGAAGTGATAATTTTTCTCATGGAACTGACAATGAAATTTAAAGTTATTCTGTTTTAAACTAATCCTAAATAAAATGAGCAGCTATTTCTTATGAAAGGATTACATTTAGTTTCATTATTAATTCAATTAAATTATATACTTCTTTTTGGGTAATGGTTTGAGACAGGTTAAAAATATGAGTTGAAATTAAGGCATTTTCGTCTGAAAGGGGTTGGCAGTTAAGTAGTTCTAATAATTCCACTGTAGAAATTGAAATGAGATTAATTAACCCTTAGTATTTTTTTATTATACTGTTTTGTTAACTTTTCTGTATGGGCTCTATGAATGGACGAAACAGGGCGGAATGACTACAATATGAATTCAAATTTTTAATTTTTTTTATGTTTTTGGATGAAAAACAACTTGACCGTTTATTAGTCACTTAATTCTGTAATAAATAAATCTCAGAGTATTCATTTATTTTCAAATATGTTATAAGAAGGAATAGTAATTTTGTTTTACAGAGCTGATTATATCCCTTCACATTTGTATTATTCGAGATAGATACAAGACCTTAATTCAGACAACGCTGCAACCCAAAATATAATTCCTGTAATGCCTCAGTATAAGAACATAATCGGCAAACAAACTGTCAAAATGTTTCTAATCTAATTTTGGGTTAGTCGAAATACCAAATATAATAAAAATATGTATTGGTTTAAATAACTATTATTCATTATAATGAAATTTTGTTTATAAACTGAATATAAATGTTAAGAATCATTTGCATTCTGGAGATTGACTTAAGTTGTATTAAAATGAGCGTTACATTTCTTCACACATTAATCAATTAATCACTCCTGATTAATAAATGGAACGTTGTTCTGTTTTCTAACATATTTTGAAGCTGAGAATGCAGCTTCTTGCGTTTCAATTTCAAAAATATATTCCTAGTATTTAAGACAATTTCTATTACCTCTTTACTCCAGTTATTCTATACACATAAAGGAGTAACTTATAGTATTAATAAAATAAATTTTGAAATAATTTTTAAAACAATTATTAAGTAGTCATTCCTAAATTCAAGTTCAATATTGTCCTTTTTTTTTCTTTTTTTTTACATTTTTATACATACTGCATATGTTGTGGAGAATCTTTCACATTTCTTAGGTATTTCATTTCATGTATAAGTTGTATATAATACTCGTAGCTATTCTATGTAGCAATTTTCTAAAACAAGGTTTGAATTTTGTGTTTTCTATTTGTTCATTATCATAAGTATTAGAGAAAAGAAGTTATTATTGGTAATTAGAGTAAAGTATGAATAAAAGAGAGAATTTTTTTTTAAAATTAAATAATGCAAATTCTTATTGAGAGAGGCATGTTTTAGCAAATATTTAAAAGTATAAAAATAAGCTATTGTCTACTTTTTCTTACTTTTAACATGTATAATGTTTATCTTTCACTTTATTACTAAATACTTGTATTTATTATTTTAATTGAAAACCAGATATCTACTTTATTCTTCCAAGTCAAATATCATATTATTGAGAAAGCTCTGTTTATATTTTTGTTGTAATGCTATATACTTTTAAAGTTTAGAATAAGGTTCTTATTTATCTAACTAATGCTACAGACCATCAAAATGCAACTTATATTTAACTTGATAACTTAATAAGAGCCCTACTTAGTGCTGCATCTTATCACTTATGAAATGGTTAATAAAAAAAATACAGATTAAAATTTTGCATGAATTTATATATGTTTGTAAGACATAGGTTCTTTAATGCGTTCATACGCATATACGTTAAACGGGTTTATAATTTAAAGAAATATTTTACTAAAATATAATAATAAAAAAAATATTTAATGCTATATCATGCTTAGAATAAAACTTGGTATATTATATTTGTATTGGTTTACTCGTAATAATCAAAGACATTAGTTATATAGTTATGTAGAAAATTAAAACTTAATCTCAGTACAATAGGACGTAAGAGAAATTAGCGTGTTTAAAATAAATTATTTATTGAACATATTTTAATACCTTTCAATCAGTAAATTATTGGTTTGAAGGTGTGTGAGTAGCTTTTGAACCTCACAACTGTTATTAGAACCTCGCAACATATAATCTAAAATTTGGAAGGCTTGCGTCAGTACAGTACTCGACGACATTATATATATCACACCATTAGGACGTGGGTGTAGCTGTTCAATACGGATTCCTAAATGTATATTAATCGTAAATGTATACTTATATTTAATAAAGTTATAAGTTAATAACTGCAGTTTAGTAATAATTATGGTTAAAAAATGGTTAGTACTATTTCTTACATTACAAGTGAGCATTACTTTAGAGCTGAAAGTATTTAAAATAATATGCACTATTCGTAATAGTGGATTAAGAGAATTAAAATAATTACCAAGTGATTTTGAATAACAAGTAGATTACTGAAGTGGCAGTATTTTCATACGTAAATTCTTATTTTTAAGTTTCTATGACAGTGACCTTGTACTAAGAAAACTAAAATTTACTAATTATAAGCTAGTTAACTGTTATTAATGCATACTGATTTACCTTCCCTGGAGCCGGTGTCCTGATCTTCCTCTGAAAGGATCTTCAGCTTGATTGACCTCGACTTCATGAAATCCGTCAACTTGTCGGTGATCATCTCGTCGAGTGCCTCGTCCTTGGCTTGTCGGTCCTGGGGCAGGCTGGCTTCTATCTCGTTCTCCGAGAGAGCTCTCCCAGCGGCCTGAGTTCTGCCATCCGGGGCCAGTGACATGTAGTCGTTGATCTGTATGGGTCCTGCTCGAAGTGCCCGGTCCAGGAGTCTTATCGCCCTCAGGCTCATGAATTATAATTGGAATTTAAAAAAAAGATATGAAAATAAAAGATAGGAAAATTAGGCATAAATTATTGTATTAAGGAAAAAATCAGGTTATAGCTGCAGTGTGGAGGAACAATTTATTCCACCAAAGATTTATATGGAATAATACTTTAAACTTGTTGCTTAGATGGCAAAAAAAGCCAAATCTGACNAGTGACATGTAGTCGTTGATCTGTATGGGTCCTGCTCGAAGTGCCCGGTCCAGGAGTCTTATCGCCCTCAGCCTCAGACAGGTCCCCAACTCGGACAACTGACCACACTTCTCCAGAGTGCGAGCCATCACACTCATCGTGTCCTCGTCCTCCGCCGAGACACATCCTGCCAAGAGCAGACACCCGAAGAAGACCGCCGACTTTGGACTCATCTCACAGACTGAAGAACCACAGCTCCTCGCCTCTCCTGATATACATTTATAGTGCAACGGACCACAGACTTTCATGCTCCTATTAAAGCTCAGGGCTGTGTATATTTTGTGCCTCGCTGAACACATTATCAATATTCAACCATTACTGAATAATGAAGTAGAAGATCTAATTAACAATTTTAACCTATATGCGGTTATTGAGAACATACATAATTATTTCTTAGCTGATCTGATTTCACTACAGTAATGAGCGAATCTTGTATCTCATTTCGTCTTGTATGCTCTTTGTACAAGTCACACAACCGATATTTGTTATGACAAATGTTTGCTGAATCAATTGAATATATTTGTTACTCTAAGAAAATGGATCAGATGACATAGAGACCATGGTCCTTACTTCCAATCATTTTTAGTTTTAACCTAGTACTTTCACAGGCACAAGTGTTGTTTTCTTTTGTCCAAATTATTGTTTGTATACCGATGTGACCTACACCATATGAAGACAGATAAAGAATGAAATAATGTCAGTCCTCCTTTAGTATTAAATTACTTACAAAATAAAATTTCGTTCTTAAGCGACATTTATAGTTTGAAATTAAAGTTCTTAATTCATACCTGAATTTTATTTAAATATATTATATTACATTATGAGGGAATTCAAAATTTTAGAGGAAGGAAATTTAAATTTTAACAAAATATTTTAATTATTTAGTCAGTGAAAATGATTTGCACTTTAAAGGGTGGGAAACATCTCCTTAAAATGCGCACAGAAAATTAAAACAGTAAAGTTAAAACGGCGAATGTGTTCTTCTAAGCCATGACTTATCGAAGTCTATTCAGTAATGGAAGATTATTAGCGTTTACTAAAAAAGTGTCTTGAAACTTTTCCAATCACATACATCCTCATTTACAGTATAATGTTCCATGTATGTCTAAAATTTGGGTACATTTACTTTATATTTATATTATATTATATTGCAAGATGTTCCAAGATAATATGTTTAATGTATGAAATAATGTGGCAACCAATAAACAAGAATAATACCTCAAAATACCTACCACTGATTCCGATCTAGATGGAAAAACTTGTACGTGGATATTTTAAAATTATTGGCATTTACATTTTGACTTTAGTTCATAAAGAACAACCAGACAACTTGCCCCGTTCATGAGCATTCTAGTTCGTGATTCTCAATGGATTCTACTTATCCATGGGCCAATTTAAAATTTTATATACTTCATATTGTATATATTATATTATTAATATGGACTGAGGGTCAATAATAATTAAGATACAAATATAAGTTGAAGTTAATTTATTATAACAAATAAGTTTACCTACTAATTACAGATAAGAATCAGCCTACTGCCCTTACTAACAAATAAATATACAAATAGAAAAGATAAATTACTTATAGCTAATTAGTAAATATTTACAAATAAAATTAATGTGCTTATTCACAAAGGGCTTCTGTTTTTTGTATGGAAAACTCTTGAAGACTAGAAGTTCCATACAATTTTGGGGAAAAATGGAGTAGTTAGAGGTCACATGGTGGTATTTTCGTATTGCTTATACACAAGTATAAAGACTTAAATTACACAAGTTTCAAAGTTATAAAATTACAAATTTTCATTATAAAATCATTAACGAATTTAATTTTATAGCATTGAAAACAGGGAAAGAAATATCTGAGAATGTTTTAAATGAAAACTACTACTTTTTACAGGGTTCAAATTTCATATTTAAGATTTTTTTAAGTTGCATGTCACAAAATAGTTCTATATAATTTAATATTCCTATAAATATAATTTAAGAATCTTAATATTTTTGGAAACCACAAAAAACCTAAGAAAGATTGACTTGGCAAAGTGATTTTTTACTTATTCCTGGAATTGAAATATTTTTATTTTTCCCATATTATACTTCATCATATGTTTTCTTCCTTTGTCAACCTACTGGCTGATTTCTCAGTATTTTAAGTATGAATGTGCAGTATTATAAGTACTATTTTTTCCCTGTACTAATTACGTTGTCAAATAGAGAGATAATAGATGTTTTGAGTACATTATTGAAAAGCTGATTTACTCAGCTGATATAACAGCTTAGATGACATTCAGTAACTTGAAGGGTTATTCTATCCAAGAATAATGACCGTTAAAAATTTGTAACAGACTTTAATTTTTTTATTTTTTTAATATTGAATGTGCATTAGTCTGGTTGAAAATTTGACACTGATTCAAAAATGTTAAAATGCGTCAGAGTAAAGAAAAATGGGCTTTTCCCGCAATGAAAGTTTTTTAAAAAAAAGGAAGAAACTTTACACCTTACCTCTCTTAATTTATTTAAATTTTTTATCTTGTTTTATCGTTTATAGTAATTATATCTACTAGCGATACATCCTGCGTATCAAATGAGAAGGAGGTGTAATTTACTAGAAGACTAAAATTTATTATCGATATTTTTAGTTTGTCCTTTTCATTTAAAGAATATGTGTCTTAGGTTGTGTATGAAAATCGCTTATTGAGGAATTTAAAAAAAAATTTAGATGTTAGAGCTCTTTGGTTTCATGTTAAATGGAGTTAACTGTCAGCGAAATCCGAATTAATACAACTATTGAGTTTGTTCTCATAACAGATTTTTTTAAAAATTTCATTCAAATTTTTTAAAAAACTAGATACCAAAATTGCACACACACGCACGTATATATGTAAATTGTTCTCGTTCAAATACTGTTCTGAAATAATTTGATGACGATAACTTATATTTTTATTCATTTGTAAATTTGGATAATTTTTATATGAGTTTGGATAAAAACTAATTTCAGTTTTTATACAGAAAATTTATTCATATTAAATTCCAACTCTGACAATAATGTTTGTATCGTTTCGATCGAAGACCTTTCGCCACTGAGAAGGTTCTGAGATTTCAGGGTGAAAAGCTGATACATTTGATTAAAAGGAGAGTTTTTTGACCGTAGATATTAGTATTAGATGATTTTAGTAGGGGTTCGGTCAAGGTAGATCCAAAAAAATACAAATTTAAAAAAAGTGTTTTTTTTTAAAAAGATTATCTGCCAACGTTTCGACTTAAATTGTAAGCCATCTTCAGGGGTGCCTATCATGAAGACGAGTTATGTTGTATGTTCTAAAGAAGAGTTCCAGTCATGGAAATGTGAACTTAAGAACAGGACGTCCTCTCTCGTCTTCATGATAGGCAGCCCTGAAGAAGGCTTACAATATAAGACGAAACGTTGGCAGATAATATTTTAAAAAAATACACTTTTTTTTAATTTGTATTTTTTTGGATCTACTTTGACCGAAACCCAACTAAAATCATCTAATGCTGATACATTTGATTTCAGCTACAGACTTTATTAAAATATGTTTTTCAGCAACAATAGACAACAAAATGGGTCTCGTCATAAAACAAAATATCATAGAACATTTAAAAATATATACTCATTCCAGACAGACAAGGCAAATCAATGTCTAAAAGTGATATTTTCGCAATCAAAGGTCTGAAATAAAGGGTTCCATCAAAACGGGAAGATTGACAATTTTATTTTATCACAATTTATTCTCTTAGGATTGTTACGGTATCGGTATGAATTTAATGAATCAGTAAACTTGTGATCTGGAGATATTACCTTACCCAAATTACATTGTGCCATAATTATGGAATGTTATCCTGTCTGTGGGGCTCGCTTAAATTCATGTGGCTTTCTTTTTTAAGAGTTCTTGGTGTTTTTACTTGGCAAGATAAAGGCTTTTGCAATCACAGTGCACTTGACATTCCTTGGAAAATGTAATTTTGTGTTGCGTACTTTACTTTTCTTTCTGTGTTGAAGTCATCATGTTTTTTTTTCTTCATATTTTTTCTTTTTAATACTGCCGCTATTTCCTGTGAAGTTTCACCCCTTCATATTTTTTTTTTTGCATAATCGTTCCTAAATTGCAAGTCTTAATGGACTTCTACTACCTCACTCCTACGATGTTTCAGTTCACAATAGCCACACTCCTTTCAAAGTACTCCGTATTCATGAATTAAACATAGAATAACCGATCGATCCAGTTCGACACAACTCATTCTCACCGCTTCAGCTCATTGTTCTGCCTTATTTACTCGAAAGAGGCGAGTCGCCCGCTTAAAATTAAAATCAGCCGAGCGAGTGAAGCATGTCAGCTACGGATGGGAATATTTAGCAGACGAGTAAGCGAGCACGGGCTTATATAAATGAATGGTATAAGGCGGCCTTAGCCTTCATGCCAGTCCCATCAGATGGCGTTCCCCGAAGATTTTGCCGGAGACGAGACAGGTGAAAGCAAGCCGGACGACACAATAGACCTCCAGGCCGTATATTCGCTCCGTATCCGAATTTCTCCAGGCTCTCCCCCCCCCCCCTCACCACCACTTTACATATCCGCGCACTCCGGCTCCTACCCCGCTCCTTAATAATTCTGATTTATAAACATGGCCGAAATCGTGTCACCCTCTTTCTTAATGGAAGGAGGTCGGGGACGTGAGACTCAACCTAGTAGGTCCTCCCTCCGAGAAAGACAGTAAACCCATTATACATAGAAATCTGAAGGAGTAACATCCTAGTTCAATTTATATAATTATACAACTATAGCAGTTAATGGATACAGAGCATTAGTTTATGGATGTAAATTTCTATAGCTATAAGAGGAAGGATTGAACTGCCTTTGCTCTAAACAACTCCCATCCAGAAATTATAAGACTTGATTGATAATTTCTATCTTATCTTATCTCTTAAATTCATTTTCATTGTGGCTTTTTTAAACTAATTATTGATTTTTGACATTCTGACTGTTTACAATGAATCCAATAGACATTGAAAATCTGTTTAACCCTGACGGAATTTCCTTCAACCCATTTTCTTACAGACAAATTTGTACTATTTGAATATCTCAGGAGAGATGAAACTCCTGGAGAAGAACAGGTTAGTGGAAACGGGACTCAGTTTGAGACTTCGTTGAGTGAGAGTTGTTCTACATCAAGTGGAATTCTCATATTACTCTACTGGACTCGAAACATCCAGTGGGGACCAATACTGAACAAAATTATCTAAATGTACAAATTCGCATTAACAATACATTGCACCTCACTATGACCTATTGCTAATAAATTCTTCTTTAAAATATCTTCCCGCTTCTAAATAAAGAATATCTCCCTGGCGTTAATGACTTTTAAAAATGAACAAATGGTCAGATATTTTTACCCAATTATTTGATAGCATTATATGAACTAGAACAATATACATATGTATATNTAATCTTAATAGACACATGCAGCTATATATATATATATATATATGCTTATTTATTTACGGCTTCGGATTTGCAACTGGAGACGAGAGAGTGAGAGTGCGCCTATATCCACATTCTCAAAACCACAACGAGAACAGGCTTCCTCTGGCAACAATAGGAGGATAAGGAAAATCCAATCGTCTTTCAATTCCTTTGAGTCCTTTCCACAGTCCCAGTCTCTCTACACTCCTCCCTGACGAAGGGCGGGGAGTCTACTCAAAAAATTTAAATACTTTAGATAATTTTCTTCTTTTTGTGTGTTCACTACTCTCTTTTTTCCTCCTACTTTATACCTATATATATATAAAGTAATGCATGAAACACATTTTAATCGTTATTAAATTACAAATAGTATGCCTTGTCTTCAAATTGTAAAACCAACACGGGGCATAGTATTTCTTATAATGATATTAAAATGAAGCTTGGAAAACATTTATGCACACATACATTAGGAACTAACAAGTGTTTTAGTTTTAGGCAACAAAAAGTCCAGATAACAAAGTCTCCTACAAAGTTCTATTATATCTATGTTTCTTTTTAGCTTAAACTACGCAACATACATTAAAGTAATTTTTTTATTTTATGTCTTTGCCTGTGTATAATCGTCAGCAGTATTTAAGCCCGGGCTTAAATCTCTTAAGTAGCAATGAAATTTAACTGAAATCAATAATATATATTTTAGAATATAAAAACATTATCATTGATAATAGCAAACAATAGAATAACAAATCATAACAAGTCTCTTAAGCAGAAAAATGTCTGACACGCAGGAGCTTAGTATTCTAAGCAGATTTTCCATGCTTTATTAAAGATAAAGGAGAGAAAATAAGAAAGTTTAATTTAAAAACCGGAAAAAATAATGAATGTCGAAATTATGGCCACTGAAATTTAGCCTGGACGCCCCTGGAAGATGGAGGAATTCAATTTTGATCCTCTTTTTAATCAATCCTTTTCTCCGTCGATTTCAATCTAAAATTAATTCCTTTAGGTACTTGTATATGAGTTTATGAGTGGGTGAGTGGATTTCCTTACATAGTAAATGTCAATAATTTTATCACGTTTTTCTGGGAAAAGAAATAAAATATTGAATATTTTATATAAAATTTTTATTTAGTTCACAAAAATCTATCAAGACAGCATTCTTATAGCTAAAACTGAAAAATGTGATAGGAGTAAATGACAAATCTGTCTCTCCTGCACAAGATATTACTCTGAAGGCGTTAGCGAGAAATGTTTTCCTCACGATAAAAATCTCAATATTAATAACGATCTTTTTATGAACGAAACTTTAAAACTGTCCTGGCTGCTTTGAGCCCGAATAACTTGAGAAAACGCAAAAATATAGTCAATTGTAGATCCACACTCTCGCAGGTTTGCGTAAACTAAAAAGAATCCTCATGCTTCATTAATGACTCACTTGACATGGATAAGATTACATGATTCGATTCATCTTATATTTAATATATATATATGATGATAAATATATGATTGTATGTGTGTGTGTGTGTGAGTGTGTGTGATATCTGGAAACAAAAAAATTGACTTTAAGAGCCTCTTTTTTTTCTTTTTTTTTTCACTCGAAAATGCAAACTTATATTATGTTTGTATAATGCGAAATAAATACAAAATGATAATATTGAATAGATTGGGCTTCTTATAACTTGTATCTTACTTACTAATAGCCACATATCCAGCAATGCTATATGTACCTGCCGCTTATCACACAAAAGCCAATTGTTTAAGTATTTGTCAACAATGATCAAAAGTTTTCCCCTCATTACCATCATCATACCATTCCTGCACAAGAGGAAAATGGAAGTAAAAGTTTTCCAGAGAGAAGTCAGCAGTCAATCAAGATTGCTCCACGAATGACGTAGTGACCTGGGAGAGAATTCGGTTAGACACGTAGGAATTCAAAGAAAGTTGTGGCTGGACCACAAAGGACCCGCTTAGGCAATTTTTCGGGATAAAGTTGGCAGAATTTAGTTTCCTAAAAATATGAACCTCTCTTTAACTGTCGTTGTATTTATTTTTTTACTCTTTGTTTTGCTATCATTGTTCGTAAAAATATTAGAACATGTCTAACCGCAATCACTTAATAACACGCAATGATTTTAACAAATTACTATTTATTATAACATATATTTATAGATTATTTTATATTTTAATATATATGTATTTCTATC
>KZ806923.1:52864-64558 GCA_000696205.2 Oncopeltus fasciatus | reverse complement strand
ATTGACATATTTAATATATGTTATATTTAATACACCTATTATTATTTTTTTTTAACCTAATGATATCATATGAAATATGTGGTAAATAAAATTAATGTATTCAGGCAATTCAGGAACTCAGATTTTTACGGACTACGAGGAACTCAAATAGTCAAGGTATTCGTAACTCATAATGGCAGTGTGCATGCGCGCGCACGTAGATAAAAAAACAAAAAGTTAAATATATATCATTTAAAGAAATTTTCTTGTCCTCCTAATGAAAATGTCAGATCACTTCATCAACTCGAGTGAGTAATCGAAAATTCAAGAAATTTTAATAATATGTGATACAATTAATTTTCATTTACTTTTCACATTTTTTGTGATTGGTGTGTGAAGGTTTGTGAAGACAGGCGCAGCTCAGTGGAAGAGAGACTTGAAGAAAGTTCCTTACAGAATTTCCAAGTAAGTCGCCCTAGGACCAGCTAACCTCAAATCCAGTTACTGAGGAAAGGGGCAATATCTTGTGAAAATACATTACATCTAAGCTAAGTAAGTTGCATTACTTTGTAAGTAGCAAAATCTTCCCGTCTGCTAACCATAGCAAGGAAAGCTTCTGAGCTATCTAACCTTTCTATATCTTACAAATCTCAAGGTAATATTACATTATTGGGTACTGAAAACTCTACATGTGGAGTACAGTTTGAATGTAACATAAAATTTGTAATGTAAAGTACATTACATCTTTGGCATCATCTTGGAAGTTGAACAGTTTTGAATCTCTCTGGTGTAAGAGCCTTCATTGTTTATTAGGGAAGGTATGTCTACCCAAATTCACAAATCAAGTTTATTCCTCTAGAACAGGGAGTGGGATTCAATAGTAAACATGGACCAAACTTGGATTGTATTGCACTGTATTACATTATCGGAGTACTTCAAGGAATAGTGTTAAAGCCTAAACTGTATTCCTCTGATTGCCATAATCTCTCTCATCCGTCTCATTAAAAAGTTTAGAATATTTAGTGTATTTATTAAGTATTATATGTAAATATCTTAAAATGTATTACATTAATGTAAATTAGCCACATCTAATGTTTGCAGGCATTTATGAATTTTTTGAATTTGTTATATACTGCTTATTTTATTTTGAGATATTATTTTAAATATGATACTTACAACCATATGTTTGTGAGTGTGTATATACGATGAAACACTCGCGGCTGCGATATATAGTAATCAAGAACAGGTGGGATAGAGAGTGCAGTGCACACACAGAAAGAAAAAAATAACAAGGAGTAAAATTTTCTGGGATCTCTCGCCCTTCGTCGGTAAGGAGTGAAGAGAGACTCTTGGTATTTTTTTCTTTCTGTGTGTGCTCTGCACTCTCTATCCCACCTGTTCCTGATATATATTATATATATGTGTGTGTGTGTTTATTTATCGAACTAAATCATTTCAAAATAAGAAGTTCATAAAACACACATACTCATATGCAACAAATAAACGAAGCATACAAGCGAACTAATGTAATTTTACATTTGCATTCAATATTAATATTTTTGTAATAATCCTAGTTTGTCGGATATCAAAGGTATCAGCTTTAATCTGTTGAATGCGTTATTTGCTTTGCTTGTTAGTTTTTTGTAGATTTAAGGCGCTTAACTACTTAGATTATCGGCGCCTATCTTTTCTCGGTTTATCTTTACTGTAATTATTGTTAATGCCACGAAATCTCACTAAGTAGGTATGAGCATTACTCCTTCCTGATCGTAAAGTCCTTTACAACGTTTCCCAGGGTATGAGATTGGCCGAGACACCTGGATTAATGAGACGTGACTGTCAACACGTGATTAATGATCTAACAGAGCTAACCCCTGCAGATAAATCACTCTTCATACAACGTCACTGTGATTAGGTAGCATGTTGGATCATAATACTTCAGATTTAACTATACTTAATCGCATATTGTCTCACCCCCTATAGCTATTTACTAGTAGAAGCTTGCAGTAAATGATATATGCCTTAAAGCAAGTAGATTTATAATTCAAAATATTCAGTTTTGAGTATATTGTGCTTATTTCTTCTTTAAGTTACTACAGTAACAGTGTTACTTGTACAAACAATATTTATGCCTGTACAAAGATGTTAATTTTTATGATTTGCAGACTGTATTTTGCTAAGAGATATTATTATTAGCTGATATATTGGTTGCTGTGATTCGCAAGTTAAAAGAAGATGCCGCTTAATTTAAGTCATACTTGAAATTGTGAGTTTAAGATTCTCTCTGAAGCCTATTGACGTAAAATTCCTGATGCTTTTAGATCATAGTTCTGTACTTCATGGTGAATGGAGAGATAAAGGTAGTGGCGGTAATTGCACTCTGTTTGAAGGTGAAAGGTAGCAGTTACTTTTGTGATGGTTTTAGGCCTTTCTGCGACTTGGTAGCAGCCAGCGAAATTATAACTGTGACTTTATCGCTGCTAACGATGTCTGGCTTCCCAGAGCTGGTCAATGCCATGAAAGTTACTTTCACTCATAAATAATTCCGGTTTTTAGGCTGAGGGAGGGAATATTTAACCGAGATTCGGGACAAATCACCTTGACCTCTCTCAGGTGTACAATGTTGCAATTATATGTTATAGTTTCTGGTACAGGCTAATTATAGGCCAAATTACATTACTTTATCACTATCGATATTTTCGAAAGTTTATGGGATATCTTTCTTAATTTTACAATGGAATTACATTTCATTTTACTGATTTCCATTATATGTAGTTAATATAGAAAATAAGCTATTGGCAGTTTTAAAAACATAAAATTATATATTTGTGAATCTCTCATTTTTCTTCGAATTACTATTGGAAAATGATGGTATGGAAAATAATGTACAAAGAATAATAGGTGCAAAAGTTAATATACTATAATGTATATAGTGAATATTACTTGATATACTAAGATGATTTTAGTAAATCAAGTAATATTTTTTTATTTTCTTGACCGAACCCCAACTAAAATCATCTTAGAATAATATCTACGGTCAACAAACTCTCCTTTTGAACATTACTTGATATAGTGATATTCAAATGTCAGGGTCAAAAAATTCTTGTTATTTAGTGCTAGAGTGCCATTTTTTTCTTTTAAAGTTAAAACTTGGAGGTAAGCACCTATTGATTTCGTTCTGAAAAATTATTTTTTTTTATTTTTTCTTGAAATTTTCTTCCATTATTTGTTCTTTTATGTTATTTCTCTTCATTTTCCTTAGTGTTTGAAGGGTTATTGTTTTTAATTTCTGAAAGTTTTTAAGATTTCCATGAGTTTTGTTGGTGTTTCATTTTTCCAGGCCTTCTTTAATCGCATTTTCACAATCTTCATTCTTTTTGTGTAAGTCCATTGGTGCCGTTTCATTATTTCATTCATATTCATTATTTTAAAAGGTTTCTCTATTTAAACAATTAATGAGGTCGAATAGAATAAAAAAAATCTATCTGTCCCAGCCAGGAACAGATGTTAGAGGGAATTTAATGAGATATCTAGCTCGTCCTGGTAGCATAATTGGTAAATGCACCGGCCCGGATAGCAGGAAATCCAGGTTCGTTTCCTGGCTGAGACAGATAGATTTTTTTATTCCATTCCCTCTCATTAATTGTTTAAAATTTACGTGGGATAAAAAACCACAACCAAATAAAATATTTATAAAGTTTCTCTATTTATTTTTGGGACTTTGATTTTAGGGATATGTTTCTTTCCATAAATTTATTTTGATGTGGGAAATTGTTTGTAACCCCAGCTTAATTGTTGTCAGCCTAAAATGATAATGTGATCCATCCACGAGCCATGTTCTTCTGTAATATTTCAGATACACTGACAAGCACCCTCCAGACATTTTACACTACTTCAGGCGATGAAGAGGACTGAAGCAGTATCCCAGTCTAGTTGCTTGTTAACCTTTCGCTGAAAGATCGGGCGCGCGCCTCTTAAGGGAAGACGCGCCATTACCCTGGGAGCAGTAGGTCTCCGGCAACCTGTAGATCCTCCCAGACAGATACTGCTCGGAGAGATGAAAGTATAATTGAAGCAAACGACTAGAGATGGCGTCTCGCGATAGCCTCTAACGGGGTTAGTCCGTACTCTCTCTCCCGCACAACACCTCTCACTACTTCCATTAAGCGTCTTCGCTCTTTCTTCAAGCATTTTCACTCAATTTCCACCAAGATAAAATTATTTTCTTGATTTAATTTTGGGAATAAACTCAACTCTGAATTTCACTCAATTGACCTACATGGATAACCTTTTCCCTGAATAGAGTGGTATCTGCCCTACATTTGTTCCTTAAATTGACAAAGTGCTCTCAAAGTGGTTTTTTCTTTGTTTTTTCAGAAGGCTTGACATTCCGTTACCAGATAGTAACTAAGAAAAGATTAAAGTGATGATGGGCTTATAAGTATTTTAGCTTATTTTAAAATAATGTATTTTAACTTAAAAACTTAAAATATTGGAATTTTGACTCATTACAGAATATTTGAAAATTATCTTCACTGTTACATTTTTGAGACAACAAAAAAATTATAGGCAATTTGTACAAATACTTCTTAAAGGAGGACTTTGGCGACGCTCTATCCTTTTATCGGGCTATTTAGTCTCTATGCTTTACCTAATTAACCCTTACAAAATAGATATTTTAAGGGTTTTCTACCTATTCAGTCATTACCAAGATGTTAGGAATCAGTATTCAGCCATTCTGAGTTGTTAGCCTCCATGAAATGGTTAAAATTACAGCTAGTCTAAAAAATTTTCTAATAGACAGATCCATAAGTACTAATAAGAATAATAACTACTTTATGGAAAGGGGGATTTTATATTAAAATTGATAGACCATCATTAGTATGAGAAAAAAACTCATACTTATTATCTCATTGCACTCAAGAAAAACCTTAATTTACACCTAAGGCAGCTTTTCTGACAACTGCGAGTTTTAAAAAATAACATCAAAAGATCTTTATTTTGATGTAATCCGTTTCATATTTCGTTCCTCCAGACCCTTTTAGTCGAAGAGTGAAGTTTTGCCTGTGAGGATTGGAGAAGCTGGAATATCTTCTCGCCTTCGTCCACAAAGGTTTATTCAGTGATGAAGCCAGATATATGATGAAGCCAGGTGATGAGTTGCTGAATCAGCAAAACTCACAATTCTGACCTGGGCTATATCCCGTCGAGGTGAACTGGACAGGTTGACAGGCAGCACCAATGGCCTTCACGTCTTTGCGCTCTTGGCGATTGCCATTTACTCAGGAGAGGTGTCACAGTTTCGTTCAGGTACTTTCCTTATCTGGAGTAGATCTTTCCGAGCACTTCCTCTCTCAGATGGTTTTGACACTGTTTTGAACGTCCAAGTTCTGCCTGCATCCCTACCGGCTTTGTGTTAGTCTAGTCTTCTGACTCCTGCGCCCTGTAGAGCGTAGATTAAATGGTACGTCTCTAAGACCTGCACACCTGCAGTATCTTCGATTTCATCTCTGTGAGAAGGTTGCTGTTCTCTCTCAGGAGTGACCTGACGTACTCAGTCACTTACTAGCAGCAAGGGATCACATAATTTGAGTCGCTGTATTTGTAACATATCCTATATCTTTGAGAATTATGGTAACTAAAAGTATATAAATATATANATTTTTTGTAGTAGGGAACCTAACATTTAGTAGTAGCAATGAAGTTGAACCCAGATTTGTTACTTTATTCTTCACCTGTGTGACTGACTTAAAAAATATATATATATATATATATATAATCTGATTAGTTAATTCGGTTTTGTCCATTTAGTCTGCAACAGTTCTCTTAACATTTTCTTCAGATGAGTTTGGGGTGGCCTGTCCGTATATGCAAAGCACAGCAAAGATACAAGGCTCTTAAAGGCTCAGAGTCGTCTTTGCAGGCCTACAATGTGTATAAAATATTTCAGCTCTAAGAACGTTAGCTACTCGGAGCACATTTAGCTGTTCGGCGTTGTGCATAAAATTTATGTTAAAGCGTTTTAAGTGATTCAGGACAGCTCTGAGGGGCCTACAGATTTTGCGCATACTTTAGCGTAACAAGACTCACCAATATAGTTGTAGAAGTATCAGGCGATGGATACCGCTATAGAATGATTCCTTATAAATGTTTTAAAAATCTTTAAATGACAAAAAATATTAGGGAAGATTTTATTTAGTTGAAAGAGAAAAAAAACAGAATATTAAGAATATAATACAATAGTTTCATTGGACGATAAATAAGCTATATTTGTTTTCACTATTATTTGAAACTGTGCGAGAGGAATTCAGATAAATGAATACTTTATATAAAAGCCATTGAAGAAAAATTAACACATTCATAATTATCTGTTATAACTGTTACTTTCCATATGCAAATGGTTATAATATATAATTGTGGGGGTACCGGGGTAGATAAAGGGATCCGTTCGGTTCTTGCATTTCTGGCCCTGAGGGTTCAAATCTCGCCCTGGGCAAACTTTTATCTATAAATAAAAGGTTGTCCTGAGCCATAGATTTCTACATGGAAACATGTAGATAGCTTCCCCCTCCATGACCCTGAGTTGTTAAAAGGGAGGTTTTAGGATAGGTTAGTACTAATCTACTGGTTAGGAGGGAGGTTTTAAGGTTAGTGCTAAAAAATATGAATTGTCTGGGAATTAATTTTTATTTTAACTAAAGCGTCTAATAAGAATACAACATAAGCCTAAATCTTTTCAACTTCCAGACTGCCTTTAACAAGTCATTGCAAACTTTATCATAATTCTTTTTATTTATTCTCAATGAAATTACACCATTTATTCTTAATTCTGTTCTTTGGGTAAACAAAAATTTAATGTAAATCTGTATATTTAAGCAGCTTTATTTCCTATCGGAGGATAGTGCACATACCTTAAGTAACTCTTATCTACCAGTCTTAAAATGTAATAAAAATTATATATCATACTGATGCAAATAGATATTATGCAAATGCATAATTTGATATTGCAAGCTGTAGAAGGCAATGAAGGTGAAAGTCAATATCACTGAAGCTGGTTCCAGACTTGTTAGGCAGGAATAATTAAGGAAGCGCTCAACTGCCATCGAAGCGTTCTTTAATCTTTTCTTTGACACGAGTTTTGCGTATTTAATTTTTTCCTTAAGCGCATTCCTTGCGTAATAATTGTATAGTTTATAATAATAATAAAAAATGTAAAAATGAATTTCACACGCATTATGTTCAAAAATATTTTCTCATGAGACGAATATAACCAAGAAATTGAAGATTATTAAATTTATAAATGTTATTTTTTTGTGGTATTTAATTCCACGTAAATTTTAACAATTTTTAGTGCAAGGGAACAGAATAAAAAATCTAACTGTCCCAGCCAGGATTTGAACCTGGATCCCCTGCTATCCGGGCCGGTGCATTTTCCATTTATGCTACCGAGACAAGTCTGATAAGTTATTCAATTCCCCGCACTACTGTCGAGAGTCTAACCTGCGAAGCAGACGAATACATCGTCTTATGCTTGAAGGAGCTGAAATTGTCAAGCTGTTTAGAGCTTTTTATAGCTTGACAAATGACGAGAGTTATTTAAACATCTTGAAAATGTCAGCTCCTTCAAGCATAAGACGATGTATTCGTCTGCCTCGGAGGTTAGACTTTCGACACTAGTGTGGGGAATTTAATAACTTATCAGACTTGTCCTGGTAGCATAAATGGAAAATGCACCGGCCCGAAAAGCAAGAGATCCAGGTTCGAGTCCTGGCTGGAACAGTTGGATTTTTTATTCTGTTCCCTTGCACTAAAAATTGTAATTATTAAATTTATTATTTATCTTCCATTCACCCGATTTCAGCCAAAATGTATTTATAGTATATTTCTCTTTAAATAGCCAAAATAACAAATTTTGTTCCCTTATATTAAGAAGAATTAATCCCGCCCATTGCAATTTGCCATTTCTGCAATGATATTATATAGAATAAATGTTATCTAACGGTTTTGTCGATTCCAGTGCATGATTCCTCAGAAGCCCAAGTGGCTTGCTTGCAATCGAGAGTCGGTGCTCGTCATCGGTCACTCTCTGTAGGGAGAGAAAGTACAAACAGCCCACTCTCAGTTCTATTTGCCTTGGAACAAACTATTAGTCGATAGAAGTGGAGGAAGCCATTTACTCTCTAAGGGCGTTTGAAGAAAGCCTTCCTCTGTGGAAGCTCTCTGGGGCGAAGTCACTCGCCCTTTCACCCTGTCGCCCATGTGTCCCGCCACCGTGTGGAGGACTGCGAGCTCTACCCCGGCGGAGATATCTGCCCTCCGCCGGATTTGAAGAACGAGCCTGGAAGAGGAGTTTCACAAAGAGAGCGGCTCCGGTTTTTAAGAGCCCCTCACTCCAGGCCGTCACTCGGCTCTGACCAGTCACTGCTCCAGATGCCCTGCACACGCCTCAACTGGTCATTTCGAGTGGATCTCTGCCCCTGAACTCGCAAGGGTCAAAGCAAGCGGACAATTCCAAAAGCATTTCTTATGCTTATAAGCTTCGCCGTACTTCAGAGTTACTTGATTGTTTAGTAATTCAACTTCAATCACTGAACAATCAAGTATTCTCCCAAGTGCACACGAATTTCAAATTGTCCATTTCCTTTGATAATGTTAGAAAACTATATTTGTTCACCTGTATGTTGTACAAATTTAATATTAATTTATAAGACTTATAATCATACAGAATACAAAATAAAATTGTTTTAATTCTTAATAAATATTTTATTTGGTTGTGGTTTTTCATCCCATGTAAATTTTAAACAATTAATGAAAGGGAATAGAATAAAAAAATCTATCTGTCCCAGCCAGGAATCGAACCTGGATCTCCTGCTATCCGGGCCGGTAGCACAACTGGTGCACTTACCAGTTGTCCTGGTAGCACAACTGGTAAGTGCACCGGCCCGGATAGCAGGAGATCCAGGTTCGATTCCTGGCTGGGACAGATAGATTTTTGTATTCTATTCCCTCTAATTAATTGTTTGTTTTAATTCTCTTTTCCTGATCAGGTACTCCGTTTAACTGATCTCTAATATACTTTATTTTTTTGCCTACCGTTGAGTTATTGAGGGCAGCGCTATCTACGGACACCTATGGCTCTGAGAAATATTTAATGATAAAAGTCTGTCCTTGATGAGACTCGAACCGCAGCTCTTGTAGTAGGATCCCTTTACCTAACCTGGTCCAGGCCTATTAAATTGTAAATGTCTTTAGTGTGTCAAGTTCACAGCCTTCAAATCATATTGTAATAAATGTATTTAACTCAAATACGTACTTTCATATACTACTTTATGTAAGAATATATCTCAAAGCTTAATTAGATAGCTAGAGAAGACTGTGAGCGTATAAGGTATGATCATTTAGGCTGGCTTGTGATGTATAATCTTTTTTGTAAAACTAATGATTAATAATTTTTTTATCTTTCTTTTAACGCTCACTCCACTTGAAACCGAGAAATAAATTGACTCAGTAGATTGTAATAAAAATCATAAATCAGAATTTGGTTTCTATGACCTAAGAATAAGATCACTAACCCAAATTTCCTACTAACATTCTCAAACAGTATTTTTAATTTGTAGTTTTCGTTAAAATGCTAACGTTTATATCTATAACCAAATTTTGGAATTTTAAATTCTAGATCAAATACTTTTTTTTAACTCACACAGTATGTTGATTATTTGTGAGTTTTCAAAATATTTTTTCTTTAAATCCCCTTCCTTCAACGGCTAATTAGCAAATTCATCAATGGGTTTGCAAAAATAGGCTTTAACATTGAATTTTATGTTACTTAAAATTGTGGTCGCTAGAGAGTACATTTTATTGTCTCAGGTCCTATTAAATAGGTATGAAAGATTCTTACTTTCCAATGAATTATATTCACATCAGATAAAAAATATTCTTAAAGTGTTAAATGGGGTATGTGAGACATGATAATGATAACATTGATAATGCTAATAATGATAAGAATAATTTATGATCATAAATGTGGGTTTTGCCTAGAATTTATTCTGCTGTACTTTTAAAATGTCAAATAATTTTTTTTTTCTTTTGAACCATTCACATCACTTATAACATTTATCCTAACTGTTTAAATAAATTTCTAAAAGGTTTTAGTGTTACAAGTGTTTTATTATTACTGTTTAATCATATATTATTACTTTTTTAATCTTTAAACTTTTTCGCTCATGAAGTGAGAGTGGCCTGACTTGAAATTGCTATCAGATAGCTTTGATAACTTTGATAAATCATTGCCGAATAATTTACTCTATTGAAATTTTAAAAAATTCAAGTAAACATATTCTTAGACAATCTCGTATATAAATGAAAGTTGTAAAATTCGTAGCGCACTCTCCTTTTTCTTTTCTTTTTTAATATAAGTAAGAAGTGGATTCTCCTTTCACTGTGATTACAGGTATTTGTACCGCAATCAGAGTTCTTTTTCTGCTAGGACAATAAAGAGAGACCGCAGCGAGAGTGGGCTGTGTTTTGAAGAGCTACATTCAAGGCTAGTCAGAGCCGCAGTCATCGCTAGCTTTATTTCCAGTGTATGCTCAGCGGATCGACAGCTGTTCCCGATAATCAGCTGGTCACGACTGGAACACCCACTTACATAGCAAACACCGGGGAAAGTTCTCTCTCTCTCTCTCTCTGGAGGCTAACAACTCTCCAGGAGGAGATCCAGACACCTCTCTCTGGGCCACTATCATCTCCGCTAGTGTGATAGCAGCTCCTCTAGGAGCTGGAGCGGTTAGAGTGCCTCGAGCTTTTTCTCAGCCACTATCATTTAGGACGTGAGTAAGCACAATACTATCGCGTTAGACCAGTGAGAGCTCAGTAGTCAGTTGCACACCCCACTATCACTACTCTCTCTCTCTCTCTNATCTAAGGAAATATCTTAGGTTGGGTACATCTAAATTTATATCTAAGGGAATATCTAAGGTTGGGTACATCTAAGTTTATATCTATGGTATATCTATGGTTGGGCATATCTAAGGGAATATCTTAGGTTGGGTACATCTAAATTTATATCTATGGTATATCGCGTTAGACCAGTGAGAGCTCAGTAGTCAGTTGCACACCCACTATCACTACTTTTCAGGCCAGCAGAATATTCAGCCATTGGTGGATTCTGCCGCTATCGCCACCTCTAGTATCGTATTAGAAGTTAGCAACTTGTGCGCCTGACATGACTGCACTCTGTGTAACTTTCATCACCAACTACGACTAGGCATAACGGTAGAATAACGACTAGCAAGGCATCCAGCCGCTGAAATTGTTTGAGCAACTGTCTCCTCCTGTATTTTGATATTTTTTAAGTTCCACAGAAGATGTTACAACATGACGCAGCTCTAGCCACACACTGCTACCAATTTTAATCCGTTAGTACACTTATCGCACTAGATTATAGATTCTAACAAGAAATCCAGCAACAAAAATTATCTATGCCCTTCCTCCTCATCCAACAAGGTTAGTTGAGCAGTGATTACATTGGAGGTTGGTAACCTTGAAAGTTTTCAAATACTATTGCTATTATTACAACCACCAAGTTTAATAGCTCTTTATTGTTGTGCGTAGTAAAATTAGCAATACTCTTATATTACAAATATAATGATTTTAAAATATATAATTTTTCATCTAAAAGTAATTACGTGTTGAAACTCCCTTCTCTCTCTCTCT
>KZ806923.1:37375-51837 GCA_000696205.2 Oncopeltus fasciatus | reverse complement strand
TATATATATATATATTCTCTTAGTTAGTTTTCCATCTATTCCTAGGCTTTCACTTTCAGGAAAGAGAGTTCACTAGAACTCCAGATTGATTGGCCCTTATTGTTCAGGTTTCTGATAGTTTTGATTTCGCGCAAACTGTTTATCGAAGAAGAAAGTTAACAGTATAGCGAAAAGAACTAAGCGATCCACTTTTCAGCCCGAGTCGGCCTAAAGTTTTAGCGGTTTAGGAGCTTTCCTTGTTTTCCTTTTTTGTATTTTGAACTAAGTAGCCCAAAAAGGGCCTAACTCTTTATTAGTCTTTTTTTGTGTACTCTGGGAAACCAGCTGCTACTACCATTTTGTTTAATGGCTCCAGCCTAGCCGAAGGGATTCGTTTGGACCATCCGAACAAATGTGTTGCACTTTTTTAAAAGTTTATTGCCCCATTGGACCATTTAATCAGTCATTTATGGTCATCTACTTGAATAAGTGCTTGTAAGTTCATTTCTAATTGCCCAATATTTTTAACATACGTTTTGATTCCCTCAGCACCTTTCCATATCAGTAAATACCCTTTTCATAGTCTCTTGACTACCCAAAAGGGTATAAATCCTAATTTCTTGTTTTTCAGTCTCTTGAGATTTTATGTTCTGTTTTGCACATCATTCAGAGTTATTTTTAATTCTTTCATACCCTCTCGAATTTCCTTGGCCCATTCTTCTTGTTCTTTGAGCTTTCAGAGTTCTCTATGATTCCTCTGGAGAATCCGGTGTCCTCATCCGATAAAATTCTCTTCTCAGGAATAGCATCTGTAAAGGGCTCCAGCTCCCTGAATAACCACTTCATTTCGCATCATTCTTCACTGCTTTTTGTAATTTTTTATTTATGCATGTTCGAGCTATTCTTCTCCCTAATTTTAAGATTTTATCAGTTCGGTGCTGTGATTTAAATATATAAAGCAGCAAGTCCTGGTATAGTGAACCATAAATATAATAGTCACCTGTAGATATCTCCTTCACTAATGATTCATGAAGTTTTTCGAGGGAGATTTAAAAAAAAAATGAATAAAAAAATAAAACAGGTTCCATGTAGGCGAAATTGATCAAAAGAGACACAACTTTATCATGTGAAGGGTGTGCCGGAACGGAGGGCTGAGATTTACGCTGGAGGAACTTGAGAACCGGTTCCCTAATTAAATATGTTGTGAATGGGGAGCGTAGAGAAGCGTGCGTCACTTTCGCGGCCGACTAACCAGACGCGAGTCCGCCTGACGTGGAATTTCAATCAAGCGAGCCGATCTCGGACAAAGTGGGCACCTTCAATGAGGGCGATTTTGAGCGGCGGAGAGAGAGAGCTTTATACGAGAGCGGCGTCCGGCCCCGTATAATAGTGTGGACAACGCTTTGTTCTCGCCACTATCCTGTCGGCTACACATGATCACTGAGGAAACGGGGTCACTCGCTGGGGAGCTTACCTGGACCCATGGTGGTCGCTTATGGGTGGGGCTGTGAGGCTTCTTGCAATAGGCCTTATGGGCTGGGAACCTCTTCTCTGCCACTTTCCTTCAGGCAATGAGGCTCTAATTTCCTCAATTCAACAGTAATACAAACATGCTCACTCTCACTAATAAATGTGGCAAAGAGATAGATAAAGAATACAGCCATATGTGTTTTTCTTTATACACTCTGAGTCATCTTTGTATATAATATGTTCTGTGACGTGGCTGTCAATCAAAAAGTTTGCTTAATAACGCTATTTACTCATTTTTGCTGACGTTATATTTAATTAATACTCAAGGTGGCCTATAACAAAAATACAAAATCAATTATCACAGCACTTCATTAACAAACTCTTGAACGTCCAAAAAAAATATGAGTAGATTTTTTTTTGTTGGGGTTCGGTATATCTAAGGTTGGGTACATCTAAGGGAATATCTTAGGTTGGGTACATCTAAATTTATATCTAAGGGAATATCTAAGGTTGGGTACATCTAAGTTTATATCTATGGTATATCTATGGTTGGGCATATCTAAGGGAATATCTTAGGTTGGGTACATCTAAATTTATATCTATGGTATATTTAAGGTTGGACATATCTAAGGAAATATCTTAGGTTGGGTACATCTAAATTTATATCTAAGGGAATATCTAAGGTTAGGTACATCTAAGTTAATATCTAAGGCATATCTAAGGTTGGGTACATCTAAGTTTATATCTAAGGTTGGTATATTTAAGTTTTGTTACATCTAAAGGTATATCATTAATACATACCGAACCCCCTCCAAAAAAAAAAAAACAAAAAAAAAACGACTAATAACCTCTGAGGTGAAAAACTTTCCAATTGAACTTAAAAAAAAATACGTCTTTAAATTAAACATTTTAAACACATATGCCTATCAATTTTAGTAACTTTTATACTAAAATTAATTATTTAAATGAAATACTGTCAACTCAATACAAATTTAAAAAAAAGAAAACAATATAAAATCTAATAAACTACAAAAAAATAATTAAATGAAATTCGAAACTTTGACAATAATGTGTTAATAACGTTATTTTGTTAATCTTTTAACCGATAGTTACATCACAAAACATATGGTTGTCTTTATTCATGCTCCAGTCAAGGTTGATTGGTACAGTTTTAGTTATTAGATAATAATTAGACAATTTAAGCTATCCGAAATTTAAGTTGCCAAAAACTTACTTTAGGTTTAGGTATTTTGGATGACGAGCTTTTCTTGCATTTAGGAGTCACTGGGTATTTTCTCAAGCTTATAATTACGGCTGTTCATTATTTTAATAGTAGCATTAAGCGGAGAGTTAATCATATAATTAATACAATGAACTACAGCAACGGTCTACTGCATCACACTAATTAATAGTTTTAGTAAACTTCCTTTATTTATTAGTGTATATATTATTAACTCGTTTTGCAGTTTCAAGTTTTTTATAAGTTTACTTTTTCACTTTTGATGTCAGTTTTAATAAAGAAGTAGAAATCACGATGTTTTAGCAACGATTCCAGCTAGGCGACGTTCATTTTAGCATAAAAGGAATTATATGATTGAGACAGGCTCTTTCAATATGGATCTTTCTATGCTCCTGAAGACGCCAACTTTCCAGTCAAAATTTGATGAAAGATCTCAATGAAACATGCACTCAAAACACTGCTGCAACACTTAAGTTGGCTGGAGTAAATACTTAGCAATGCTCTTCCATATATGAAGGGAATACAAAGTCAGGACTGGAGCCATGGTGCCCCATTCAATTTTAAAGAGCAATTAAGCATTACTATTAAACTTTATACAGGTTCGTGATCGTAGCAGTCGTTATTCATTATAAATAGGAATAATTATCGTGAAACTAATCTTCGACCTAGACAGGCCGGGAAGGAAGAGTAGGAGAAGTGCACAATCCATCGTAGTTACATTTGTAAATATCTTCATCATCATTAAAAAGCGTATTTCATGGTAAGTAAATGTAAGGGAAAATAAGCGTAAAAAGATTTTTCAGCTGTTATGATCTTTAAACCTTGTCGAAACCTCAATAACAATTGTGATAACAAATTTTGTCCCTCATTCTCTTTTCCGTTTTTATAATAAGGAATGTTATAACATACTATAGAAGTTCTACTAACAGAATAAATTTAACCTGTTACCTTTATTAAAGTTAACAGAAGTAAAAAAAGTGAATAAGCCGAAAATTACACGTAGAAAGAACAGGAAGCCTAGCCCACTCAGAAGGTAAATAAGTAGGTGGGTTGTATTTTTAAAACTAGACATAAAAATGTATAGTTTTTTTTTCTTTTTCATTCTGAATTCATTTTATATTCTGTTTTGCTTTATTATGACTACAATGCTGCAACATTGCATTTGATAATCATTACAATTTTTATAAAAATAAGAACTACATGCAATCATTTCATATACAAGAAAATATACTTAACAACAGAGTAAAGTATATTTTTATATAAATTAAAGTAATTTATACCTTTTTTTTTATCAGCCATTCTTAATACTCTGGAAAATTTATGTTTCAAGAGATAACTTAAAAATAATTGGTATTTATTTATATTCTTCATAGTTAATTAATAACTACTCTAAAATTATTAAATCTTTAAAATCTTCTATATACTTAAAGTGGGTATAAAGACAAGAGATTATATACTGATGTTATAGTATGAATACTCCGATCCTATCTACTAGACACTAAAAATTATAGTTACTAAAATTAATTTATAAATGTATATAGATTTGTGTGTATGTGTCAGTCTATCAATGCTTTAAAAAGCACAGTTTTTTTTCCCAGTACATCTTACATAAAATCGGCATGGAGCTTTCATAAGAGTAGCACAGTCGGAACAATAAGTTGTGGGATTACTTAATATGTCAAGTGCGAGTATAGAATTCTTTTCAGTGCAGCTTTGTTATTATTATTGTTAACATGTTATATGTAGCATTAAAAAAATAAATATTGTAGGAAATACAGTGTGAAATTTAAAAAAAAATATAAGTGGAGGTTTATCTGGTCCGTACATTTTATTTTATCGTAAGTAAAATTATTTGTTTTCTTTACTTAAATATAGCATGTGGTTTTTAAACGGAGAAAATTATTCTAAGTTCGTTATTGGAAAAATAACGTTTAATGTCAATTGAGTACATTACTACTTCACATAATTTTTTGTTGATAAAATAAATATTAAAGTGCTTAATTCCTTTCTTTTATTATTCACAGTAAATAATCTGACTTTTAAGCCTTAAAGTATTAATTTCTTTTAAGCCTGCCCATGGTGAAACTCGAATTCTGCATCGGACTCAAAAATGAATCTCTGATTAGAGAAGGCATCTCAACAAGATAGAGCCTTATTTATGCAGAAATACTAGGCCAGCAATGGTTGTCTTGCGGGTCTGTATACTATAATGTAAGTAGGAGTTTTTACTTAATTCTCCAATGAATTTAAGAAAATTTAGTAGTGGTTTCTTCAAAGAAGCTTATATAATCACGTACAAAGGGAATTAAATTGTACAAGCTTCTTGTGAATATGAGTCGTCGACTTACGAGTATTAGATCAAACTTGGTTCATAAATTGAGTAAAATTATGCTTGTAACAAATATAGCATTTATTCATTTTTATCTAGCTTCTTTAATAGCTTTTAAACCTTTCATAAGAAATAGTTCATTATATTTTTAAATAGTTTCTTAGAAAAACATTCCTTGCTAATGAGTTAATTCATAATTTTCAAAGAGGTATTTATCCTCATATTAAAGTTTATTACCAATAGATTAATATTCGAAGTAAGCATTCTACTGTCCAGCAAGTGTTTCGCTTCGTAGACTACATTTCATTATCCCTTGAGCGCATAGGGTACTGCCCAGGAGCTTTTTTTGGATGTTTCTCAAGCATTTGATAGAGTCTGGCACAATGGTCTTCTGTTTAAACTGAAATCCATACTTCCTGGTAGCACTTACCTTATCCTTAAGTCTTATTTATCCAACCGTTTCTTTAGGGTTCGGCAAGAATTAGATTACTCCGATTTCTACCAGGTGGAAGCGGGAGTTCCATCCAAGTACTCTCTTAGCTCTATTTGCGGACGACAAAGCTATCCTATCCTTCCATCCTGATCCTAAAACTACTTCTAAAACCTACAAGATCACCTCGAAAAAATCAAACAATGTTTTGGCAAATGGAGAATAAGAATCAATGAAGAAAAATGCGTTCAAGTTAATTTCTAACTGCGGAAAAAATACTTCCCTGAAATTGTGAAATTTAACAATATTCCTTTACCACATTCAAATTCCGTTCGTTATCTTAAGTTCTATCTTGACTCACGACTTACATGGGGAGAAAATACTAAAATTGAAAGACAAGAACTCAATCGGCGACATGGACTTCTAATTAACTCATGAAAGAGAACTCAAATCTTATGACTTAAAAGAATCTGACGCTCTACAAAAACTTATTACGACCAATCTGGACGGAGTAGAAATCTGGGGTGCCGCTGAGCCTTCCAACATCCAACGAATCCAGCCCTTTTAATCCAAATCCCTGAGAATAATTGCAAATGCTCCATACTACGTATCCAATTCAACTCCCCTTGTCTTCCAACAACACTCCCTGTCGACTCAAACGAAGATGGCCCCGTGACCTCCTGGGGACATAAATAATTTGAGAGTGGTGTCATTGGTCACCCTCTCTCCTCATGTTGTTGTTGTTGTTTGAGGTTTAGAGGCGCTCAACGACTATGGTTATCAGCGCCTGTTAATTTTAATTTATTTTTATTTTATTTTATTTTTTATTTGTTATTTATTTATTCTTTTTTTTTTTTTTTTTTTTTTCTTAATTTTATATTTTTTTTCTAAATAATCTCTATAGTAATCCTTATTTGCTGGAGATCAAATGGTCTCGTGTATGAGTAGCCCAAGCAAGAGTAGTCAGGGGACACGCCAACACGCCCAGGCCCCCGACCCGCCCCAGGACAGGCCGCGGCGCCCCCCGGTCCCAACTCTCCAGCGCTCTCTCCTCATGTGATTGACATTGAATGTCATTTTTACTTTTCATTGTAATTGCAAAATGTTTTTATTTAACAGAATGTAATAAATAAATAAAAGTTTAAAAAAAAATAGTTTAATATTATTCCAAGAAGGGCTGAAATTTTGAAATTTTAGTTCCTTGTACACTGCTACTTATAAGAATCTTTTGTGATTATTTAAATATAGTTCGTATATAGTTATTATAAAGATAATGTTGACTGAAATAGGCATTAACTAAAAATTAAATAAGAAATAACAAAGATTTATTTTAAGAAATTTTTCCTAAAAACAGTCTTTATACAAATTCTGAGAGTAAAAGTAATTCACCTATGTTGATTATTTTGGAAAATAAATATTTTAAGCCATTTCTCATGTTGTTTAGTTAGCTCTGATTTTTTTAAATATAAGGTTTTAAGTAAATCTCTAAACCAGGTAGTGTAATAAGTCTGATAATTATCCACTAAACCATTTACACATAATTTAACTATCAGTGTTTGATTTCGAATATTATGTTTATTGATTACTCTTTATGTGAAAAAAAAGATAAAAATAGATGGGAGCCATGATGATAAAAATAATAATTTGTAATTGAGATTATATGGTAATTAAAGCACAATTGAATCCAATTTAAATGACTTTACTTTCTTTTCAACATTGTCTAGCTGAGAAAAATAAAAAAAACTTATAAGCAAAAGAAATATTTTTGTTCCAGTCATTAATTCTAATATTAATATGATTAAAATAACATACTGAATTGAGAAATTCAATACTTCTTGTATCAGAGCTAAACTAGAAGATTTACGCCAGAAAGGATAAATTCAAATCTAAATAATGTCTGTAAAGGAAAGCAATTTTTATTCACTCAGGCAAAGTTGTCTTTGCCTTAAAAAATATTGAACTCGCACTGATTGAACTCCTCGTCAGCATTTTGTAATCAGGGTTATTCAAAATGATAGATGCTCAATCCAGAACATATTTTTCTATATACAAATAAATAATAATTTACATTTATTATACCCATGAATTAATTAAATTCATTACTATTGAATCATTAATAAAATTTATTGTTATTGAAAAAATAAATTCAGAAAGCTCACATAATTATTACCCCATTTAAAGCAGTATAGCCGGCAGAAGATAAAAATTACTGACTGCTCATTCAATGACCATGGTGGAACCAATATTTGAGGCAAACTTTACGGCGATTAATACTGAATTAATTAGGAGATTATGTCAGTAACAGGTTAGGATTGTATACTCTTTATTCTCTAACATTGCATTAAAATTATACTAGATAAGCCTAGTGACTTATCTAATTTCATGCTTAGTGACTTAACTTATAAGGTAAGCTTCGTCAATATAATTCAATATATTGTCAACAATCAGTCAAGTCCTTTATAAAGAGTAATGTTGCGCATTAAAGAAAATTACGGCCACATGGGTCAATGAAAAATTTCATATTCAAGTGTTAGTTTTTAAATGAAGTATCACTTCAAACAATGCAATTATTCTGGCGGTTGGGCAATATTTATCAACGATAACTTAAATGATAATTAACTATAGACATAAGCTTTTTTCAATTTTTAAAATACTGTTATGCATGCAATAAATATTAATAATAATAATAATTTCTAAGTCACTGATAGAAGAGTCGCCTTCTTCTTTATTGATATTGTCTAAACGAATTTCTGGAAGCTTCTAGTGATCTAGAGACAATCTTCGGGTAACAAATGATTTTTATACTAAAACATATCTAATGAAATAAAATGTTTCAAATGATTAAAACGTTATTGAAAATAAAAAAAATTCAATTATAATTTTCAGCATTTTTTCGTAGATAAAGAAGGATAAATTACGAATTATAACTCACAACCCTTAGAGAGCAATGGGCGTAAAAAGAAAGACCTTTAGACTGGCCACGAGCGATGCTCATCAATTTATATTATATTCTTAAATATCTTCCCTTATAAGTGTTTTTCGTGATAACTTTGAAATAAATTTTATAAATACATTTTAAAATAAAAAAATAAAATTAAATCTGCACCTATTATGTACTAAAACTTTATCGTAACTATAGAAGATATGAGTTACAAATAGTTTTCCCTTAAACTAAAAATTAATTCATTGGAATATAAGCAATTAATATGCTGAACTCCGACTTTGGTTTCTACTTTTTTTAAATATAAGAGTTCGAATAACGAAATTGCTAATCCGCTAATAATGTGTTTATGATATTTTTCCTTTCTTGTATTTACATAAACTTTTTTTTTTTTGTTGTAAAAAACAGGTTCCAAGACGGATTCCTGTTACTCCTTATTCCCTTAACTATGTTGAACCCGCATTACCGAAAAACGTAACAGTTTGTCTTGATTCTCCTTCAGGCGCAGACTATGACATTTTAAAACGTATTTTTTTCATTCTTCAAATTAAATGTAAGTATTGTGATTTGTCTAGTTCATATTTATCAATGTTAGTTTTTATTTTTTAAAGACTTTCCATTGATAGCCCCACGTATCTTTTATTTTTAAAGTAGATTTACGCCTACATCAAAATTTCAATGATTTAGTCGAAATTAACCAAATAATTTTATGTATTATTGCTTATATATTATTGAAATAGTTTTATAATACATAAGTGTGTGTATATATGTATGAAAATATATGATAGGTAACTCTCTAAGAATAACTAAATTACTGAAGACAAATGTAAAATTATTTTATTACATCAGCTGAAAAATTGAGTTTAATACAATATGCCTTCAGTCTGAGCTGTTTCCGAAATCTTTCTTTTACATTTAAGCGTTTATATTCTGTATATCTTCTCAAATACCCAAAACTATATACATATTCAGATTTACCACTACCGACTATGCGTCAGAGGCCTTTATATGTCGAATTTCATTAATTTCCTAAAAACTTTGAATTTATATTTCTAACTTGATCCATATAAAGGGTAAAAATTGCAGAGGTTACCATAAATTACCCTACCCCATACACTCTTTAGAGCTATAAATTTTACCATGTTTTAATAATAATTTATTCATGATTACAATAGGTTCAGAAGAGGGAAGAAAATATTAAATAAAGATAGAATCTCATAAATATAAAAACTATACAATAGAGGAAGATACGATTTATATATTGAATAGTTATGTACTATAAAAAGGTCAGATAGGCAGCAATTAGTTTTACTGATCTTTTTTATCTATTCCCACACCATTTACTTCTTAAGTCTGATGAACAACATGATGATCTCTATTTTTTTTTCTTTTATTGAAAAGTATTTCTTCACACAGATAGTTTTTGACGATGGAGATTATTTGTAGAAAATTTGTGAGGGTTCGGTTAAGGTTGATTCAAAATACAATTTGAAGAGATTTTTCATTATCTGCCGACGTTTCAGCTTACATTGTAGGACATCTTCAGAGCTATCAGGAAAGCGAAAAGTGACAACACGATAATACTTTTCATTAAGCTGTTGTTGTTTTTTTTGTTTTTTTTATCAACATTGACCGTACCCTAACGAATTCTCTTTTTCCTCAATTTTTAATTTTCCATGCCAATGTGAATCTATTCGAATTATTTTTATTCTAAGAAGAGATTCTTTGGATGTTGGAAGTCTTAGCAATTTATGTTTTTTTTTTTATTTGTTTGCATAGGACTTTTTGTGCCTGTATAAATAATTTAATTTCAGTCCACTCATCCCAAATAAGTCAAGTGAGTCATGAGTCAGTACCGAACTCAAGGTAACAAAATTTAAAAGTGACAAGGAGGATCTGTTGAATTTTGATTGGCAGAAAAGTAGTGGATTGAAATTATAAGCTTTTTTGGACGCATTTTGTTAATTCTATTTCAGCGAATTCAGAACCATTGCTGGATATTTTCAACATACTCTTGCAGGCCTAAGAACATTATCTTGTAGAACTTCTGCTTTCCCTTGGTAGTAATTAAAGTAATCTTATCCTTCTCGGACTCTATAGTTACGATTGGATAAGTAAAATTTACGAATTAATAAGAGGCACTGGCTTAGCCAATGGGATTAGTTTGTTGAGTCAGGCTTTGAGGGTTCAAGTCCTGCCCTGAGCAATATTATATCCTGAATTCGGATTACTTAGTGCCATTTTTATTTACAATAGGGCAGTTACCACTAGATAGCCTCTTCCTTTAAAATCCGAAATGGTTGCATGGGTAGTAAAAAGTAGTAATGTCACAAAAAAATATGGATTTGGGCTTTCAAGATTCGATTGAATTCTTAAGAAACATGCAAAAAAAGCAATAAAATAAACACCTGCTGAGCAGTGGAATTTTGAAATCTGAAGCCAAACTTGATTTGGAAGCCGTCAATTAGACAAACAATATTAAAAATTAAATAGAAATAATTATATCGTTTAAACACAATTTATTAGAAGAATAGAAACTTAGTAAGTATAGGAAAAAAACTGAATGGACAAAAATTGGGAAAATTGTATAGTGTTTAAAAAAATAACAATAAATAAAAAAATAGAAAATAACATTGTATTTGACAAAATATTTAAATATGTTTCGAAAGGAGTAGGTAGCGAAGTGTCCAGGATATGAAATTATATTATATATATATATATACCCGTAGCCTTCATTGAGCGATAGTGGATTATTTCAATAGTGAAAAACTCGTATTCAGGAGCTTTTTCAAGAGCTTTGTGCTTTGACAGGTGAAGAAAATATACTTAACCTAAAAGAGCTGACTCCCTTGAATAGCAAAGACAGACAATTGGCATGTCCAGAATTCCTCAATCTCCTGTTATATTTTTAAAATAGAGCTATTATTCTAATAAAAACTTTTAGACATTTGATTATAAATTCAAATATATTTTCAGTTTATTGATATTTCAGAAGCAGTCTACATTAAGAAATATTCAGGAAGTTATTCTGCTCCACAAATTTTCTTATGGTATTGCTCTACTTTTTTTTTCACATTTTATTCCCTTTGCATGTGGTGTTATTCAGAGAACATATTTTATGGCTAACTGTAAAGAGATAAATATTATATAATGTAGTCTGATGTTTATGTTGTTGATTAGAAAACCGGGGTGTAACTAAACCCAAGTCGTGGTCATTTTACATTAAGTCTTTTCAAGGAATACTTAAATTTCTTTAGGAAGTTCAAATCTCGCCCTGGTGGCTTACTGTTGGCAGTTTCTCTCCCCATAACCCTATATGAATAGGTGGCAAATTAAATAAAAATACGTTTTGAATTATTTTATTTTTGTTAATTTTCTTTTGGTTTGTTAAAGCAATAATAGTGTACATATAAAACACAAGTGTTTTTTTTTTAATTAAATAGAAATTGCTACCTTAATTTATTTGAATACAATTGTGTTTGGGGGCATAAAGACTTCACTCCGGTCTCTAACACAGCTGGAAAAAAGTAAGTTTTCTTTATACAGTGATTTGTGATTGGTTTTGCTCAACTTAAGTCAGAGAGTCAAGACAAAGGTACTTATTAGTTTCCTCTGAATGTATGGTTTTAGTTGTTTTTTTTGGTTAAGTTAGTTTGGTGGTATTAGTTTGTTTTAGTTTTTGGAATATCAATTTGATTCACTAGATTGAATATAAAATCTAATTGCACTTATGCTATGGGTTATGTTGCTCTTTGTCTTTTAGTAAAGTAGTTTGTTGGTGTTAGTTTGTTTTAGTTTTTAGAAAATCAATTTGATTCACTAGATTGAATATAAAATGTAATTGCACTTATGCTATGGGTTATTTTGCCCTTTGTCTTTTAGTAATGTTGTTGTTTTAGTTTTTAGAAAATCAATTTAATTCACTAGATTGAATATAAAATCGAATTGCACTTATGCTATGGGTTATGTTGCCCTCGGTCTTTTAGTAAAGTTGTTTGCTAGCAGGTTTTTGTTTGTTAGTCACCTGTAGTTGTAGTAGTAGTGCTGTCTCAGTCTGTGAATAGCCCGTGTTGGACATTAACGAAGGAGGCAATCTGACAGTACGTCAGACATCTTTGTATTCTAAAGCTATCACGTTCTTTTTATGTTCACCTTTTTCTCCCATGTATTTTAGTAATTTAGTTCCATAGTGGAGTCGTGTTTTTGTCGTGTAGATGGTTTTTCCACACATTGGAAAATTTTTCCAATTGTTCCACGTCATGAAAAATGCCTGCAAAATTTCAGCAGTCATGTTGAAAAGCAGTTTAAGGGTTTTAAAATTTTGTGCAATAAATATTTTATTCTGTATCTGTACACAATTTAATTTTATTACCAAACGGAACTTACTTTCTGGTCGTACCTCGTTTTAGGTTCTATATTGTTTTTGCATGTCTGTAGGTTCCGTCTTAACAAATTTTCAGTCTCAAGAGCGATTGTTGGTAAATAATTAGATAGTCTGTATGTTTCAAGTCCCGTGCAGGGTATTGTATTGCTATGTCTTGTCAGTTATCTTTCATTGTGACTTCGTAGTTGTTTTTCTCAAGTTACTCGCCTACGGTTGCACGATTGTTGTCATTCTCGTAAGAAGTTGTGTACACAATTTAAAGCTCTTCGTCCTAACTGTTACACATGCATTCAACACCGACCAACATGGTATGGGGTTGAACCGTCCGTGCTAAAAATTGTGCCGAAAGGAATGAAGAGTAAAGGTATCAGTAGAGTTGTCGATAGCTGTTGGTTTTCTGTTGTTTTTTTTTTTTGTACATTTTGTGTGTAAGTAGACAGTTCATGTAATGGTGATGTTGTCATGGTTCATTGTATTGTTCTCTATATCTGTTGTATATAAATAAAACATTGTATGTATACAACAGAGATAGAGAACAGAAGTTAACTGAGTCACTCTAACAGAAGTTAGATCTTTAACTCAGCCTTACCTTTTATCGAGAGATAATAGATACTTAAGATAATAATACATAGCCTCTTAATATTCACTGACTCGATTTACTAAATAATTACTATTTATAGTGTAGATATGGAATTTTACATTAGGTGGTCATCTGTTAGTTCTGTTTCTGTCTGGGTAAAAGAAATAATTACCGTTATTTTATTAATGCATTGTTTTCTGTAATGGTCTGTTAATTCAGATTTTGTGTGACTTTTCTGTTATGTAATTAATAATTACTTACTTATTTAAATTACTTAGAAATTTTCTTATTATTTAAAATTTATGAAGGTACTTAATCTCGCTTTGTATTTAATTAAAAAACTAATTATAACTGTATGAATTTAATAAATAAAATTAATGTATTTTTTTTAAATATGTTAAAGTCAGGATTTTCCGTAAGTCATATATTATTCTAAGAAGTTACTTTGAGTGAAAGTATATATTCAATGCCAAGTTTGAAGAACAAAAAATCATAGAGAATTGTATATCTTTTCAAATAAAGTATATTAATTATTGATAAATAACTAAATCATGTAATATAATTGTTTTAAGATGAACTGTGTTTGTGATCACTTGGGAGTGTAGATTATTACATTATTACATACTAACGATAATTCAATTATATTTAAATTTCGTAAAGCATTTTAAAAATGTTGTTTCTTTCATTAATAAAAATGATTGGTTTCATAAATATTTCAATGAAATCAGGGCTTATTATAAATAAATTATAGAGTCGATTACTAACTATTGTCCGTACAAAACTGTTAAATGTCTAATATTATTATTTTAATTTTGTTAAATAATTCTCTGATTTATCATGTTATTGATCTGTAAATTTGTGAAACAGTAAAGTGATTTTACAGTATCAGAACAGACAACAGTACATTTGTTGAAGATCTGTAGAACTGAAAATTTTTTTTTTTTTTTGTACAAATTGTGCTAAAATTACGAATTTAATCTAATCGAGGGTTTGCCTTTTGCATACTGAATGCTAGTACATTCTGAATGTTCCTAAAATCTGGTACAACAACTCGTATAAAATAATATTTGAAACATTAATTTGAATAAATAATGTTATTTTAAATAAAT
>KZ806923.1:19696-30780 GCA_000696205.2 Oncopeltus fasciatus | reverse complement strand
ATATATAATATTATAACAATAATTTATTACTTTTTTTTTGCCGCCAACGAAAGTCTTAATATATTGAATAATATAATCCATTCAGAAAAATCGATTATTTAACTGGCTTATAAAAAAGTTATTCTTCGGTTCTGACCGTTTCTCTACGAGATGAAAAAAATACCACAGCTCTAGAAAAAAAAATTCCTAAAGAGGCACGAGAAAACAAGGAAAACAGTCAACAAGAAAAAAATGTCAGTCACGTATTTGTTAGATTCCTTTCTTCTTTCAAACACTTTTTACTTTCTATTTGCTAGAGAGACGGAGAATTGACCAATAAACTCTATACGTTATTTAGAATTACTTTTATAAATTATTTATAATATTTTATATTAAAATTAGGTTCACCTTTTAAATGCATGAATTCTAAAATGACCTTTCATCCAATTTAAAACAATATTTTATTTTAATGGTAGTATCACCATTTTTTTACATTCTACATATTTTTGCATCTCGTAACGTGCTGGTTAATATTCACAATATAAAGATCACCATTAAAAATATTGTTTTTATTTTACCTATAGTTTAGATGACTTATTTGAGTTTATTTTGTTCAATGTTCCAAAATTTTAAAAATATGTTATGCTTTTTATTATTTTTTACGTTTTAATTATTACTGTATAGTAAGAATTTAGGTTTAATGCATAGTATAAATTATTGTTAAAACGTGCTAAAGGCATATGAAATATTTTCAATGAGATATTGAACAATATAAATATTTTGTATTAGTTACTATTCGTATTTACTTTTTGATTTTCATATAACTCCTAAGAAAATATGTTTTTCTTTTTTCGCATACTTTCACATGATTAAAAAAAATCATTCTTTTCATTTCAGGTTTCTCTTTAATCACGGTTTTCATATTAGATCTAATGACTTAATTTAAACTGAAAGCATATTTTTTTCATCAGTGCAATGACTCAGACGTTTAAAAAAAATGCACACATAAAGGCCTCCTAGGATCGCAAACAAACGAAGGGACGAGGTAAGATTGCTCGTGTGTGACGGATCTAGATTAGATGAAAGGGAGACAATCAAAGAAGGTTTTTGTTTAAGTTCGGGTCGCGAGAGCGGTCAACTGTCCATTGTTCAGACTCCAGTTATTCACATCCACTTTCTCCTGTTCACCAAGGCGGCATATTCTGCTCTGCCTTATACCTACTTCATACTGTCTTAAATGGCCAACTTAGGCCATCGTCAAATGGTGGAGAAGTTACAACCAATATTTACAACCAACTTCAAAAGATTAAATTAAGAATTCTATGTTTAGTTAATCACTTAAATTTTTACACCTTTGGTTCCTGTGATGAATAAATTAGAATCAGAAATAATATCGAGTGTACATATGACGATTTTCAAGACTCAATTTAGTTTCAGCATCTACGAATTAAATACGTCGTATTAGAAATAGAATTAGTGATGAGATATTCATGGCCAGCTTGTTCAGCGGATGTTGCTAATGGAGAATTCGTGGGTAATGAAGAGCGTACCGTTCTCATTGTACGCCAAGATATGGGACATCGAGTATTGTCTTAGGGCCCACTCGTTGGAAGTAGGCTGTTACTGTAGGCCGGGAAAGTAGACCGCAAGCCAAAAACAGTAGGCACCCCTTATCTGACAACATATATTATATTTGGAATTAAATTTTTTTTTATTGACCATAATAGTTTATTATTTTTAAAATTCTCAGTCTTGAGATATTTAACTATTCTGTACTCTGATGACACCATCGAAACTGACAACAGTGCTCTTTGTACGCAGTTAGATTTTGGATACAGCTAGGATGCTGTCCAAAAGTATAATTTTTCTATTACACTTATATTCTTCTAACCATCTCGAATTTATGTGAACTATAACAATTTTATTCGAAACCCTGTGCATAACATTATCTTTTATCACAGTGAGAATTTATTTATATTGTAAAAATGTACAGATAATTTTTTTTTAATAAAGAGTTAATATATAGAATTTATTTATAGAATTACATTGATAGCAAAGCTAGTTTTATTGGTTAAATTGATCAAAACTGTATTTTTAAATTTTATTTCACTAAGCATAGAACATGTTCGTTGAAAATAGCTAATATTTCGGGATGGAAAATTATGATATTCGGCATATGAAATTTTAAATGTTTTGTTAGTTTTCCATTTGACATATTTTATATTATTGGGTACAAATTTTTTTGTTGCAATATGAATAAATATTTTTAGCATATTCTTTTCAGTGCTCTTTTCATTACCGTGCTTTCAAAATATTAATTAGTGTGTTTTTATGCTTTAAAAATTACTCGATTAATTAGTTAATTAACAATAATTCACTATTTTACTATGTTATCTTAGTTTAGTAATTAAGAACAAATAGTGTACTCTATAGAATGTAAAGACAATTTCATTGGATGAAAATAATAAAATTTCCCATTATGAAACCAAAATAAAAGTTATTGGAGGAAAGGACTTTTGGAAAACCTCGGCTGGATTTGACCTAGAGCCCAGTCCCTTTCCCTATGCACGGAACTAATGGCGCACTGTGATCACAGCGACAGCTGATTGAGGGCTATCGCCCCAGATCACGGAGCCGCTCCGGGCTCTCCATGCGTTCGGACCTGCACGTACTGCAGTTTTCACACGCCGGGCCTTTGAGCGGCCAAGAGAAAGGACCTCGGGCCATACTCTTGTGGGGTAACCTTTGCTGGGATTCGTCCCCAAAGAAAGTGGGCTTTCTAACCCATCTAGGTAATATAGTCTCCTACAACAATGGCGAATGGCGCGTTATATTGTATAAATCATTCTAATAGAAATATTTTAGTTCCCAAACCTATTTGAGTGTGTGATTTTAGTCACAGATGAAAGATATCAAAAGCTCTTGCTTCAGTAATATTCTTATATTACTGCATTAAAAATCAAAACTTACATTACAAAAAAAATATAAATTTGAAGTCTAAGTTATCCACAATAACTTGCTTATGTGCTTTTGGACTTCCAATTTTTTTAGTAATTCATAAATATTTTATTAAGTTTAAAATTTGAATCATATTTATATAATACTTGCATTTCTATACAAACTATTTTTTGTGAATTAAAAAACTTCACTTATCAAGCAATAATAACTTATATTTAACATAACAAATTTTATAATATAATGAACAACCTATGTTACATTTTTAATATTCATAAAATTTTAGAACAAACAGACTGAAGAAGTTTGTGTAATTTGTATTCTAACAAATAATGTTTAATTCCTTCTTAACTTTCACAAGCGTTCAAATATGAGTGACAGGTTTTACTCACAGAGCAATGTTGTAAAAAGAAGGATTATATGTGCACTAAAAATCAAAATAAAATCCGAAAATAATATAAACTCGAAGCCTTCTTAAGTAGTAGATTTAAGAGATAGTAATTTTTTTTTCATATTTAAATTAAGAAACATTAGATATTATTCAGGGTTCGGCAACACATCAGTAATAACGAAATATTTCAGTTATTGCTATTTGCTTAGCCGGTTGGGCTGTGAAGTGCGCGGCGCCGAGTGTAGTCTAATCCGGCAAGACACATCCTCGTTCCGTCCGGCCTCTTCCAAACCACCTGCCGTTAGAAATGCACTAATGCGAGTGGTTGGCGCTCTGACTAGCACGACCTAGTCTGCGGTCGTATCTCACATCGGAAAAATTACAATAATCACAGATGCTTTTTTTCCATGCTCCTCGTCTCAATTGTACTTGATCTCATTTATTGTAATGAGATATAATGTGATCCTTAATTATTTACCGCTAAATATCTCCTTCCGAAATACCAGTACTTTTTTTTATTAACCTCCACAAATATAGAAACAATATTGGTTAAATTAAAGTTAATTTTTAATTGACCTTCCTTAATGAACAATCATATTCAAAATTTCCTAGTACGTCCCATGTTTATGTGGATATAACTGTAGGTCAGAGTACCGGATAGTGAAATTTATTTAATTTTTTACCTTTAAGAGGTTTGTGTCCGTAAACTCAAAAGGAATTAAAGTAAAAAGTTCTAAATATGCTTATATACAAATACAGGTAAATTTTACATATTAAAGTGTTTTTTTTTTTGTCTTTTCTCTATACAAATTAGATGTTTGTTATATTTTGGTCAATTACCCAAAATGTATCTGTCTAATAAGTATCAGTCTCAATGAGGTCTATTGAAGTCTGATTCTGTGATTTCGGTGTAAGTCATTATATGATTAAATAGGTCTCATTAATATTAATTAGCTTAATAATTCAATAAGCTCTGTTTCTTGGGCCTTGATATTGAATCTCGGTATCAATGAAATACAAATTCAAAGGAGACTAAACTGACGAATCACGGGAAAACACATTGTATGCTGGTTCAAACGTATGTACTCATACAAATGTAGTGATTTATAAGTGAGATTCGAAGATTGTGGAAACTTACAGATTGTTAATTCTGAAGAGAGTCAGAAAACAAGAATATTGGGTTGGGAGATAAATAATGAAATATATGTTGAAAGAGACTAATATTATTGTATAAGACGGAAACGCACACCTGCGATGGTGGAGTGGAACGTATTTTTAGCGGTGGTTAATAAGGGAAGTACCGGAAGCCATGGTTTACACTTCTGCTAGGATTTTCTTTACAGGAAAATATACAATTTTCTTTCATAGAACAATAAGTTGGTTCTTACCGTCACTTTAAGCCATGTGTGTGTGTGTGGTTCTGGTCATTTTCACAAACCCAACTGGCACTTTAACCTGCGGATACATAGCCAAGTGGCGCACTCTCACGGACTGAACAGATTCCGAAGTACAGCAAGAATGGAAGGAGGTTACAAAGAGGTAGTCAATGAATAACATAGTGTGGTAAATGTACGTATTCTGTGCTTAGTCAATATTTCAGAACGTGCATGTGGAGGCTACATTTAATATTTTGTTATTTCTAATACTGATATATTTAAAGGGTTATTATTATTTCTACCACTAATGAATATAGAACTCTCATACCTTCTATTTTCCGCCTTCATTGGTTTCTGCAAACCATCTCCCGTTGGCGAGCGCTTTCGGACACTGTCCATCTTCCGGCCGAATACATACGTTCACTGTCACGATCTGTATTCAACTGTTTTGCAGAAACCAATGAAGACGGAGAATAGAAAGTATGAGACTGATATATTTCTTTTGATTATCTAACAACTAGTGCAACAAAACTAAGAAAAGAGATATGTCATAAATTTCTCTATTTTAAGGGCGAATATAACATAATTATTGTTTAAATTCTAACTTAAAACTGAAGCCTATTGATTAACTACTTATACATTTATTAGATAAAGTAGTACACGTGTAAAGAGGCTAAGACAATTATTTCAGTCTGTTTTATTCCATATTTATTGAAATATTTTGATACGCTGATTGGCAGTGTAAAGGTAGACATTGTCTGAATTCAGGCTAAGAAATAACTTCTACAGGTAATGTATTTAAAAAAATATCTTTAGCCGTTTGTCGTATGTAAATAAAATTGTTTAAAAAGTCTCAAAATTGATTTTATTGAAAGGATAGTTTTTTAGTCATAACGTTTTAAATAAACAATTTACAAAGCGACCAATGGTGCAAGAATCGTTGAGGCTTATTAAAATTCCAGTATATACGTTAGTATGAGTAATTGAAAATTGTGGAATACTAGAAGGAAAAGTTTTAATCAGAATTTCTTGTTCTTTTATTTTTTCTCTGAAACCCAGTGAGATGGAAAAAGGGCCTGTCTATAGATGGCCAACTTATTCTAAACACCTATGGTATTGGCCAACTGGCGAGTGAGGGACTCTATGAACAGCGCCGGGCTTTTAAATTGATCTCTTCGGCTTATCCAGCTAAATCCTACTGTGGTGAGCTTTATATATANTATGGTTGAACTCAATAATGGGGCTGATATACAAGAGAAATATTTTTTTCGCAAATTTGATGATTCAGACAAAACCTATTACAAAAACTACCCCACACAAAAATTTCCGAATGAATCTTCTGTTTTAATTTAATCTATAAAGTAAATTTATTTATTATAACAATTAAGTACACCTACAAAATTAAAGATAACAATCCAACCTACAGCCTTTAAAATAAATAAATTAATAAAAGAACTAAAGAATTTTAATTTTAAACTAAATATTGTAAAACAGTAATAATTGTAAAATGGTATAACATTTATAACATAGATTTAGGCAAGTTAAAAATCATAAAATTAGGGAAGAAAGTCTAGTTTATAGTATTAAAAATGTTCAATTGTCCCTTTGAAGGCAAATATTAACTAAAATGATTTGAATTAAATTCCAATTAAAATGTGAAGAAATCAGGGTAAAAATGAGATTAGCAGTCTACGAAAACTTAAAATATTATAAAAAATTTACTGCTTCATATTGAAAATATAATAAACACACTGGAAACTGTACATTAAAACATAAAATTATATGAATCTCTTGAAAATGAGCATGACATTATTCTTCCCGAATTGAAATATTTTCCAAAATTTAATTAATTAGAGAATATAAAAATGTTTTCAACCATTTGAATAATTTCAAAAATAATTGGATGCACTTTTGTATAGAAATCTAATCCAGTTAAATATTTTTCTAAAATTCAAATTCAAAAGTATTATTGAAAAATCAAAGTAGTAAACTAAGTAGTCAAATCGAAATGTAAGTATTAACCTATTATGAGTACATACCCCACAATAAGTAATGTTTATACTCCTTGTCGGAAGAGAATTTATTATTTTAATTTAGAGCGCATTTTTCTATTAATAAACTTAAAACATACAAGAAATCATCTTATTAAATATTGTGTTATTTAAATTCACAAAAACGTACTTCCAATCCTTTATAATACAATCTACAGTCACTGTTTCAAGTAAGTCAATAATCCACAAGTCAGCACAAGTCAAGTTCACTTAGCAGTTCGTTTGATAGTCATAGTCGAAGAATGACGTACCTGCAGATGAAGGATGCCATGACTGAAACTGTCCTTGAGCTGAGGAGTAGCGAGGGATGTGTGGCCTTGAACTGGCAAGGGCAGCCAGCTATATATACGAGGCCCCCACCCCTAACACCCACCCCTCCACCGCTTACGCCCCGCCCCCGGCCTTGACCAGGGGGGTAGGTGAAAGTGGCCTACGCGGATTCGTACCCCTATGGAGAGGGATGGCTCGCGCAGAGGACCGCGGCTTGCTTCTTCTTGTCTATGGGGGCCATCGGTGCCATTCTCTTAGTGCTAATTGAGGGTAGTTATAAAAAGTAATTGGTATCATATCTTAACGAAAGCGTTCAACATGCTTAAGGGAACAGCAAGGAAACAGTAATGAAATTTTTCTTTTACGATTTGTAAAGGAGAGAGGCGTTCAACTCTTCAGACGAGTATTACATACATACATAACTCTTTGTGGACTATGTATTGATATTAGATCAATATTGACTTTTTCTGTTCATTCATTGCTACTTTGATTTAAGAATTTCACAGGGAGATTTAATTATGTTAGATTTCTAGGAAAATGTACCTTCAATAACTTTTAACATCACACAAGCAAAACACTCACACACACACACACACACACACACACACACACACACACACACACACACACACACACACACACACACACACACACACACACACACACACACACACACACACACACACACACACACACACACACACACACACACACACACACACACACACACACACACACACACACACACACACACACACNTATATTTGTTCCATGATACCAATGAAACAAGCTTCATATTTATTATTAAAATATATTATAACCTAATTTGACGAATCGAGCACCTTTTTAGTAAAAATGATACCACAGCATGTTCATATTCAGATATCTAGCGAATATGTAAAAAAAAAAAAATCTTGATACGAGAAATATCCAACTTTTTGATCTTTTAAAGACATTAGGATGAAACTCTACTCATAAACTAATGAAACAATCTATCTAACCAACACAAAAAAAAATATAAAACATAATATACATTGAATGGCAGATAAATTTTTGTTGAATGATTTCTATTTGGAAAGTAATTTCGGGACTTGGATTAGTCACAATATCTTGCCAGACGATATGAGGAAGGCGCCTTATCCCAATAGATGAAGTCACTAAAAACTGACATATATCTATCTATCTATCTATCTATCTATATATCTATCTATCTATCTATCTATCTATCTATATATATATATAATGGGCCAACATATTGAACTAACCGTTGTACAAGTTCATTGAAGATAACTTACAAACTTCTTTTAAATATACTGAAGTGAAAAGCTTTAATTTTGTAAGAGAAATCTTCTAAAAAGTTTCGTCACGGTGGAACTGCTTAAATTAAGGAAATTCGTCAGCTTCAGATATACTTAATATTTATATTAAAAATTGAATCTCAGAGCACTTAGTATTTCTATCTATCTGAATAGCCAAGTAATTCAATAGATTCTTTGATCTTATATATTCAGAGGATGGAAATAAAAATTTCATTGTTTTGAATTGTTTTAAATTTTTAAAAAATCACTTTAATACATCACTGTATTAACAGTGCAACTATCTTTGAGTGTTTATTAAATATTCTATCATTGTAAATAAAATCACATTGCTTTTCGATTAAAGTACAGCATACACAAGTCAGTTTTCTAGTAAGATAGTATTATCTACTTTCTAACTAGTGAACCAGTTATTAGAAGAATCTTCTACGAAGGTTTGCAATACCCCAAGATTAGTCTTGCAATCAGAAATGATCTGAAAAATTACCTCATCGCTTATCCAAATATGTAAAGATCACGTAGGAGTCAAACACGAAAAAAGACACAAAACGACTGAAGGTCATTCGGATTTATATAGACAAACGAAAAAAAATATATGCAAAATTTTGAATGAAGCATAATATTAGTTTCATCTATGAGCAGTTGTCATTTTTTTTTTAAATCAGGCCATGTCGCCAATGTAAAAACTTGTTTTCCTACAGAGAAATTTTGTGAAATATATCTGATAGGTCTATTATAAACATTTTATGAAAAACACAGTAATAATAGTTCATTTATACATAATTACTATAAAATTTTAATTAAACATAAAAATCGTAAGAGTGTAGGTCCAGTGTGCCAAACCGTCATGAACCTGGAGAAAAAACCACAAATATTTTATGTTGTCGGAGAATGTGTTATGGTTGAACTCAATAATGGGGCTGATATACAAGAGAAATATTTTTTTCGCAAATTTGATGATTCAGACAAAACCTATTACAAAAACTACCCCACACAAAAATTTCCGAATGAATCTTCTGTTTTAATTTAATCTATAAAGTAAATTTATTTATTATAAACTTTTTCCATAAAGTTTATTTGGATATTGCTAATTTGTATTGTATTACTAACTCTTTACACCAGCTTTTAATTTTTTTTAGTATTTCTTCATATATTACATAATTAATAGTAATATTTAATGACATATGGCATAATTATCAAATAATCTAAAAGTTTAACCTCTTGAACTTATATACACACTTATTAACCTCTTGAACTTCTATTTACATACACTCACACTCACTAACATATATTAGCTTAGCTTTTAATCTGAATTTGAAAGAAGAAACAGTTGTTGAAATAAATACCAGGTAACCTAAGTTTAGTTTCATCTAAAAAAAAACAAAAAAAAAACAGTTTTTACTTTCAATTTAATTTTGCTAGGTGACTTGCATATACGATTTAATAGAATCTATTTTGAGTCTAGTATGGAGGAGGAATAGATATCGATATTGACAGGGAGAAAATTATATAGACAATTACTTGATAGCTCTTTTTATTTTTCCCAGTGGAGCATTACAAACTAAGAGTAACCCTATTCATTTTGAGAGCGTAGGGTTATATGTGTGGGGTTCGCAGGTTACCTCCAACATTGAAGGCGAAAAGCGGTATATTCTCTCCGTTAATTGTTCGCCTGAGCCAGTGTCCTCCTTAGAAAGTTTCTCAGCAAGCTAACTCTTTCTTTCAGTCGGGGGGACAGTATGTTATAACTGAATAAATAATTATATATACAGGCATATACCTACATGGAACGATGTTAAGTTTTTTTTTTTTAGATACAAGACATTGGTTTAGATGTATAGACCAATGTCTTGTATGTACAGATTTTCATATTTCCACNTACCGTCACTTTAAGCCATGTGTGTGTGTGTGGTTCTGGTCATTTTCACAAACCCAACTGGCACTTTAACCTGCGGATACATAGCCAAGTGGCGCACTCTCACGGACTGAACAGATTCCGAAGTACAGCAAGAATGGAAGGAGGTTACAAAGAGGTAGTCAATGAATAACATAGTGTGGTAAATGTACGTATTCTGTGCTTAGTCAATATTTCAGAACGTGCATGTGGAGGCTACATTTAATATTTTGTTATTTCTAATACTGATATATTTAAAGGGTTATTATTATTTCTACCACTAATGAATATAGAACTCTCATACCTTCTATTTTCCGCCTTCATTGGTTTCTGCAAACCATCAAGCGCCTTCGGACATTGGCCATCTTCGAGGCTGAATACACCTTCATTATTATTAGCTATAAAAATTTGACGCAAGCATGAAACTCTCACAAAACACACACACACACACACACACACTTGTGTGAGTGTTCACTCAATACATATAGAAAATAAAACACTCGCGGCTGCGATATATAGTAATCAGGTGCGATAGAGTGCAGTGCAACACAATAAAGTGTTCAACACAACAAGAATAAATCACAAGGAGTCAAATTTCGGGGATCTCTCGCCCTTTGTCGGTGAGTAGGAGTATATTATGGAGGAGTATATATGTGTATAAACGTGCCTGTAGGGCCCGGGACTAGGACTAATACAAGTAATCAGACGTATTAGACCTCTAGGGGGATAAAATCTATCTGTACTATATCATCTTATTAATGATTTTTATATTTTATTCTATATTTTACATTTTATTACTTAATATATCTTATTAATTATAATAATTAATATATCGTATTAACTTATTATTTA
>KZ806923.1:8492-19685 GCA_000696205.2 Oncopeltus fasciatus | reverse complement strand
CTTATTATTTATAATTATTATAAAATTAAAAAATTATCACTTTTTAAGTGAAACAAAAATATATGAAAATGAGTAAAGTTTAGTCGAAAAACTATTCTATTTTGTATGATTTTGAGTGGGCACGGCACTGAGCCATTTGCCAACTGTAATTCACAATAAAAGAAGTCAAATCAAAAATCCAGAGGATGTTTGAAACGGGAGTAGCTGGAACGTTTCAACTTCATAAATGCATTCTTAAATAAGGAAATGGAAAGGTGAAAGGTAAAATATGTGCCTTTATTCTCGTATTTCATAACTTTCAATAATTCAGTTGGAAAAAAAAATTGAATGCAGAGATAAGTCTCGATTGCCGCTAAGTAAAGCAGATGCAATTATGTCGAGATGCACACTATATTGCAGAAAACTTGAGGATTTGTCGATAATGATTGTCAAGCCTCGAAGAGATGCCCAAGTCCGGATTTCTTCTTCTACATACTCGGTGGAAACGAAAGTGGTCTCTTCCATTCTGTTGTGGTCTGTGTTCTCAGGCTTATTTAATAAGTGGAAGAATTTCTCCCAACCCCTAACTTGTTGAAACTAGTTTGTTAACAGGTTTACATCAATGGTGATTTATTTTCTTTATTCCGTTCACAGTAAATACTCTAACTAAATTTTAAAATTATTTATTTATACGATAGTCTTACTAATTATTAAAACGCTCTCCGAGATCTTTAGGAATTTTTGAGAAAAAAAATTCGCTAAAGATATGATGTAGGTTTTTGAAAATTTAGATTTCAGGTCACATTGTTAGACCCATAAATATGCAAAACAGGAAACAAATTTTTAATTTTAAGGATTATACTGCAGTAAATTTCTATGAAAACTAGTTTAAATTTTTAATGTATGTTTCCCGTTATATAATACTTTCCAAACACACAAAAACACTTTTAGGGGCCATAGAAGCCCAGGGAGGAAATATTTATTATTTATCCATAGCAATAAAGAGACCATTCAGTGGGTCAATAATACTATTAACACAAGAAATAGCCCTGCGAGCACTAATCATGAAGATTTCAGCTCCGGAGTCTATTGTCATAATCACTAGAACAAAGTGACTTCTAAGATTTAATAAACTAAAGTAAATTTCATAAAATTTAGATTGTTGTAAATATTGGTTTTTTAAGTTTTGTCTGGCAATCATCAAAGTTCTATATATCAATTTTGTTAAAATTAGTATAAACCATGAGATCATCTTCTTTAAGTCTAAATTTTAGGTAAACTAAAATAATCATTAACGTCCATTCATTAAGAACATAAAAAAGTTCTATTTATAATTTAATTTCAAGGTGCACTTTTATTTTAGAGACATATAATTCCAATGCAGTGCATTAAAAATTGTGCTCGCATTTGATCAGTTTGGTCTAAATACTGTGTCACTACCAAGGTTCTCTTCAATTCTTTACATTCAAAGACACATCTCACTCACTCTCACTCTCTCTCTCTCTCTCTCTCTCTCTCTCTCTCTCTCTCTCTCTCTCTCTCTCTCTGTATCACGTATTATGTATATAATATTTAAGGGCATTAATAATATATTGTTTTACATAATATATATAATGTACAATAAGTGCGTTATAAGAAACGAAGGACTAATAATTTATTAAATTGCAAATTAGATTATTGCACAATCAGAAATATATTACCGAATTGCCCGTTATAGAGTGACACATTGGCTCCATTAACAAAAACTGTAGCTCATCATATTGTGTGATAAAAAATATTTGTTTATCAAACCCAAGACTTACTTTACGGTAAGTAATGATTTAGTTAAAACAGTTAATTCAAACCAAGCTCAGATTTCTTACGAGACTCGGGAAGTATTAAGTAAATAAAGATAATCTACAAAAATCAGAATTGAATATTATAATTATTGGCAAATAACCGTCATAACAAAATTTTCTACCACAAGTACGTAGTAAAATAAATTTACTAAATTATGTGTATAATAAGTATATTTTATGAAATTATCATAATTCAATAAAATGACGCATGATCTGTTAGAAAATGAAGGACATGTTAAATTGATTGGTTATTTTTTTTTAATTATAGAAAGCTCTAAGAAAAACTTTTATGATACAAGGAAACTTCTGCTAAAAATTTTTATATGAAATAATTTTACAAGATTTAATGAAGAAATATTAGATGATAAACAGTCAGTTTTTTTTTATAAATATTCATTTGGTTATGGTTTATTATCCCCCGTAAATTTTAAACAATAAATGAGAGGAAAAAGAATAAAGAAATCTATCTGTCCCAGCCAGGACTCGAGCCTGGATCTCCTGCTTTCCGGGCCGGTGTGTTTCCATCACACCACCGGGACGAGCTAGATAACTTATTAAATTCCCAACACACTAGCGAGAGCCTAACCCACGAGAAAGACGAATACATCGTCTTATACCCGAAGGAGCTGACATTTTCTAGCTATATATCGACTCTCGTTATTTACTTTTTATTTTCATTTATAAATATTAATTTAGTTGTGGTTTATTGTNTCTCTCTCTCTCTCTCTCTCTCTCTCTCTCTCTCTCTCTCTCTCTCTCTCTCTGTCTCTCTCTCTCTTTCTCTCTCTCTCTCCCTCGCTTCCTCTCTCACTCTCTCTATCTATCTAACTCCTCTTTTGTAACTTCTCAATCTGGCTTCATTCAATAACATTCAGAAAATAAATGGGAGTAACTTCACTTCAGAATGAGCTAACTAGTCCATTTTTTATACATTAGACTTTATCTTTATGTTCACAAGTTCTATGTTTTTTTTTACATTTTTTTAAACCTGTTTTTTAACTACTAAGGATTATGAAGAAAGAGGCTGTAAACTGGTTTTCGTCCTATTCTAAACATCCATGGCTCTAGACGGGCTTTTATTTCTCGAATAAAGATTGGTATTGGTATTTTTGGCGGGATTTGAACTGGCGACCCAAGGATTGCAACACCTGCAAGTAATCCCATTCATGGGGCCCGCCATACTTCTTTAAGTAAATGAGCCTTCCAAAAGTCATTTCTTATAAGTATTGTTTAATTTCTTACTATAGCTACTTTAATTGATAATACTAAAGTCCTCAGACCCACGCACATTCAGCTCTTACTTAAGAATTTTTCTAAGCGTGAGATTTCTCTCGAAGCTCGCTCCCTATTGATCCCCCCAAAGTCTCTGACACTTTGACTGCTCAAGCCCATTCATAGGCTTTCAAAAAAAACCTTCTTCGGAGGCTTAAAAAAAAAAGGTTCTCAAATAAAGATTTCATTTTTAGTTGACGTGAGGCAATAGTACGTGCAAGTTGCTCTGAAGTCAAAGACTTACAGAAACTTGAGGCGCAAGTGTGCCGCGTTCCTGAGCGCCCGGCAGAAGCCTTTGTCGCCGTTTGGGTGTTCTTCATGGAGGACGTCGGCCGCCCAGCCCTCACAATGTCTGGATAATGTACTCGCTTCTCAGAAAATAATCGGCTCTTATTACCCCCAGCAACGGGGACTTTCCAGCACTTTCCCTGGATACGAGGATCAGCTGGGGCCTCATCATCACCACTACCACCAGGAGACAATAGCAAACTTATAATGGGTTCTAGCAGAGAACAACAGTGCCATGGTAGTCCTCAGTCGCGGCGTCTTCTTGACTCTTCTCCCAGAGAAAACGAGCCGGGATAAATGCCGGCGCGTGCTTCCCGTGTAAACATATCCTGAGCACAATGGTATGACTTTTACCGACCATAGAGAACCATAGATCTGCCCTATCGACCAGATCTGTATGTACCTGTATCTCACTCATTCAATTCCCCGGAGTAAACTGCGCAGACTTCCCTGCCCCAAACAATGAGTGTGAGTAAACGAACTTAGATAAAATCAACTCAGATATATTTCGTAAATAAATACACACAAACACGCACCTATGTAAATGTGTGTGTGTGTGTGCTTAAATACATATATCTGTAAATAATCTAAAGGGTTATTGTCACTACCAATGAATATAGAACTATCATATCTTCTATTATCCGTCTTCATAGGTTTCTGCAAACCATCAAGCGCTTTCGGACATTGTCCATCTTCGAGGCTGAATACATGTGTTCACTGTCACTCTCTGTATTCAACTGCGTTTGTATTCTGTGGGTTGGTCGGATGCGTCAGGTATAAGAGTCATTTCGCTGTAACGGTCGCTTTGTCGGTGATGAGGTCTGTCAAACGCGAGAGTTATAAGGGTCAGTGTCCATTATTTATTATTTATTTATAGTTGAGGCAGGGATTAGTTGTAATCTCCTTTGTTGAGGTGTTTTAAGTGTTCCGAAAGTTTTTTGTAAATGTGTTTGTGTCTGATAATGTCTGACTATGGATTATACTGTCTTATGTCTTTTTGCGTTCTTGTCGGTATTTGTGTCGTCTGTTCGTTTACGTTTGTGTGTTCGTTTTAGTAAAAGTAGAGGCCTAAATATGGTGTCAGATTGTGTGTTAAGTTGTTCGTTAATAATGTTATTGTCTGTGGTCCTTGTTTTGTAAATTTCCATATTTTCTAAAATGTCCATCTTCCGCCCCTTCTGTTGTTTATGTAGCAATGTCATGGTTGTTTGTATGTCGGTGAGGTCGTGTTAAATACAGACAGTGACAGTGAAAACATGTATTCGGCCTCGAATGTCCGAAAGCGCTCGCCAACAGAAATTGGTTTGCAGAAACCAATGAAGACGGATAATAGAAGGTATGATAGTACATATATCTGTGTTTATATGTACATTATTCAAACATACAAAATCTGTCATATATATTACAAGTTGTAAGTTGTTAGGTATAAAGTTATTATAGGGGCGTCAGATTAGCTCAGGGGATCCATATGGCCTCGCAATCCTGTCGCTAAGGGTTAAATCAATCTTTTATTTATAGATTAAATCTTGTTCTGTGCCAAGGGTGTTTAGAATGTGGTGGCAACCTGTAAATAGCCTCTCCCTCCATGACCCTAAGTGGTTGATAGGGAGGCTGACATTATAAGTAATTTTTTTTTTTTAAATTAGTTTTAAGAACAAGTTCATCAATACTTTTTCTGTGCTTGACCATGTAGTAAAGTTTCTTCTTGCCAAGCCTTCGCAAATTACTGTCGATGATCTTCATCCTCTGAACAATGCCCTCCCCTTAAAGGCTATTAAATTGATCACGTAGGCTTTCTCGGTCTCCTGAAATATACTTAATACTAGTTCTGGGCTTGACCATGAATAATAGTAACTAGTATTTTTCTACATGATAAAGCCCAGAATAAGTATTTATGAATATTTCTGGAGACGGTGGAAGCCTATCTTATCATAGGTATAAGTTTTTGTTAGGTATATGATATATATATATATATATATATATATATATATATATATATATATATATATATNTATATACATTAAGAAATAAAACAATCGTAAAACATATGAATCTCAACTATTCCTGTGTTTAAAAAAATAACATAATTGTTTTCTGTAACATGATTTATATGAGAAAACTATTTTCTAATTAAATATTGTTTTATAAAAAAAATTGTATCCTTCTTTAGAAGACATCGAGACAATGACATGTTCCTGAATTGTTGTGACGTGATAATAAACATGACAAGTGTCTTTCTGGAAAAAGCTAAGATTTTTAGTAATTTATGAGTAAAAAAAAACAACTCGATAATAGCGAATTAAAGAAATAATTGGAATGAAGTGAATTATGGTTTTACTCCAGGAAATCTAAGTATAACCCCTGATGCCAGCATCCACAAAAAAAATTGACCACGAAATTGTATTATTATTAATTGCGATTGTATAATAATAGGATTGGAGTTGTAATAAGCCAAATATTACTTTTTCTTTTTATAAATAAAGTCCATGTTAATCTCCTTTCATGATTTTGTATTTTAATGTAACTAAAATTAAGTATTTCTATGCCATAATTGTGAATTTTTATTACTGTTGACTAATGTGGGAACACAATACTAGTTTTGACTAATTTCTATTATGTGTTAAATTATTTTTTATTACTAATATATAGTAAGTCTACTATTTTTAAAAATATATAATATGCATTTTATTTAATATAGATATATATTCATTATTCAGTTTCTCTGGGTCTACTTTCTCTATCCCCAATTAATCCTGAGTCTCTTCAAGAACTAATTGATCTGAACTTCAGTCACAGACATTTCTTGGCTACTTTCCAGCCTCTTGGACATTGGGTCTCATATTCTTTCTGGTACTTTGTCTTCTTCTAGTGCACTGGCTGATGTATTGTTGGTAAGAGTTCTTCTTCTCTACTTTTGAATTGCAATTTTGGTAAGATAAAATTATGAGCTCCTTGTGGACAAGACACTTTAGGAGTCTTTTGAGTTGCCATTATTGTTATTGCCATTTTCCTAGTCCATACGAGATACACTGGGTGTGTGTGTGTTGAATTGTAAGAATGATTACATACTACGAAAAAATTCAAGTTTACAAATACAGAAAAATAATTTCTGACTGCTGGTAACGATGTTATGGGATTGTAAGCAAGTTTTTGGAAGTTATTTAGTTTGTAAGAATACATAGCTTAGTTCCTGTAGACTCATGGGATGCTTATTTTTGCTTCTTTATGATCTATAGTTTGCCCTGTTGCCAGAGCGGAGTCTTGTGGAGCTCTTGGAGCCCTTACAGACATCCGGAGCCCTTACAGACATTCGGAGCCCTTACAGGCATTCGGAGCACTCGCAGACATTCGGAGCCCTTGCAGACATTCGGAGCCCTTACAGACCTTCGGAGCCCTTGCAGACATTCGGGGCCCTTACAGACATTCTGAGCCCTTGCAGACATTCTGAGCCCTTGCAGACATTCTGATCCCTTACAGACATTGGGAGCCCTTGCAGACATTCGGATCCCTTACAGACATTCGAAGCCTTTACAGACAAAACGTAACCTGTGCACTGCCCCTAAGTGCTTGTAGCTCTCCCGTTCGCTAGCCCCCGCAGCCACTGCTAATGAGAAAGCCCCCGGCATTACTGTTATGGCGGTAGGGGAGAATGTTAAGTCGGACGTAGCTGCCGTTAGCTGCGGCTGAGCAGAATGCACATCGCCGGCCTTTCCATTTCAAGTATGGCCTCCAACCGCAAGCCTGGCTCTACAAGGCGCCCTCACCGAACGGCGCTTGAATCAACAACTCGCCCATTCTAGACCGGATTTCGGCAACAACCCCTCTCAGACTTGTGATTCCCGGCTACATGGAGCCCTTATGTAAGCTGGACTTTAATTTACACTGAATGACATATTTGGCTACTGCTACTGATCAACTTTAACTGAAGGGATGAGTATTATTACTATGTAACTCGGCAAAATTTTATAAATTTTTTACTACTCTAAAGGCCATTTATTTATAGATAGAATAATTAATTACACTTTAGTTAAATGTAAAATTGAGACTCGGTGTTTAAGGTACTAGACTCCTGAGCCTAAGACTCAAGGTTCAATGCTCACAGTGCACATTTGCTTTTTGTCTTTCTGTGCTTCTTTCAGTAATGACACAGAGGATTCCTCTTGTGCTCCTAGGGAACACCCAGCTCTTATTGAGAACCATTCTTCATTAAATAGGAAAATCAGGAAGTCAGAATTGTGTGTTTGCTTTGAGAATAAATATACATATATGAATACAGACAGTGACAGTGAACGCATGTATTTGGCCAGAAGATGGACAATGTCCGAAAGCGCTCGTCAACAGAAGATGGTTTGCAGAAACCAATGAAGACGGAGAATAGAAGGTATGAGAGAATAAATTTATCCTTGACACGAATTTCAGCTTTGGGCCTATATGGCCTGTTGTGGGACTGGTTGGTTTTTTTTTTAAATTAAAAGTTTATTAGTTTTGAACAAATCTTTAAAAAAAATTTAAAAATAGACAATTAGACATTAGTAAATTAATAATAGATATTTTTAATTAGGTAAATACATTATATCAATTTATAACCTCTTTAGACGACATAAATATTTTATAAAGTTCTTATAAGACGATCGTACAGTGAATTGCTATTCAAACTCGGAGCTTGACTTGAAGGGTAATATTTTTATTAATCTAGATGTTTAGAAAGGAGAGTTTTTTTGTTTGTTTTTTAACCGTAGAAAGTATTATTAGATGATTTTAGTTGGGGTTCGGTCAAGATAGATAATTTTAAAAAATACAAATTTAAAAAAATGTTTTTTTTTTGTTTTTTTAAGATTATCTGCCAACTTTTCCGCTTACATTGTAAGCCATCTTCAGGGCTATCATGAAGATGATTTTTTTTTAATTTGTATTTTTTTTTTTGGATCTACCTCGACCGAACCCCAACTAAAATCATCTAATAATTCTAGAATGTATAGATTCATTTAATTTTACCTAAGATGCCATCGATATCATCATAAGCCATTGAAAAAGGTATAATCGATTTTGAGTTTTTTTTATAAATATTTTACATATTAAGTATACTCCTTATTCAGAGAAACAACTTTTCATTAATATTACATTCAAACTTATAGAAAATAATCAGATGAGATCCACATCACGTGGTAGATATCCACATAGCAGGATATGAGGGTGTATTGTCAATCCCTCTTCTTCTTAGGAAAGCGTTGGGGGAGAATTGAAAGAAAAAGTTTTCCCCGTCGGAAGGAGAAGCCCCCTTGTCATCGGGGAGCCGCCCTGGACCTGGAGTGAGATGTGCTCGTCTTAGTTCCGGGTGGAGGAAGTGCCGTCTAGAAAGCGGATGTGTACGATCACTGATGGTTCTATCCGTAGTAACAGTGACTTGAAGCAGTGACCGGGGTAGAACAGCTCTCCCTTTCTACTTGGTGCCACTCACCTGGCGGGTACATGCTGTAGCAAAACCGCTTCCAAGAGGGCGAGCTCCCCACAGTGAGTTGGACTCTTTCAATATTCCTATTGCCTCTATTTAAAAGTTATGAATTAGGAATTGAATTATGTTCACGTGGGCTTCGACGGTCGTCAGAAGTATTTACCGTTTCTTCTTCCGGGTTGGACCGTTTCAAATTGGTGTTATTTGCCAAGCTTTCGCACATCATGTGATGGCTTCTTCAGGGCTGAGTAGAGAACGAGAGTTGTAAAGTTTTACAACTCTCATTCTCTTTTCAGCCCTGAAGAAGCCATCACATGATGTGCGAAAGCTTGGCAAATAACACCAATTTGAAACGGTCCAACCCGGAAGAAGAAACGGTAAATGAATTGAATTATGTTTGATATCGCTAAAAACTGGAATTTTGGCATTTTTCAGAAGTGAAAAAAAAAAGTAAATAAACATTTTTTTGGTTGTGATTTATTATTCCACGTAAATTTTAAACAATTAATGAGAGGGAATAGAATAAAAAATCTATCTGTCCCAGCCAGGACTCTAATCTGGATCTGGTATGCTATCCATTGCACCACCAGGACGAGCTAGATAACTTATTTAATTCCCACCACAAAATTCTCTCTCATTAATTGTTTAAAATTTACGTGGTATAATAAATCGCAACCAAATAAATTTTTATAAAGAAAAATTAAAAAAGTAAATGACGAGAGTCAACAAATAGCTTGACAATGTCAGCTCCTTCGAGTTTAAGATGATGTATTTGTCTTTCTCGTGTGTTAGATTCTCGGTATTGTGGTGGGAATTTAATAAGTTATCTAGTTCGTCCCGATGGTGCAATGTATAGCATACCGGCCTGGCAAGCAGAAGTTCTGCTGGGACAGATGGATTTTTTTATTCTATTCCCTCTCATTAATTGTTTAAAAAAAGTAATTTTTTTTTGTTATTGGAGTGCTTTTTTTTTGTACATTGTAATATAAGATTGTTTTAAATTTGTCCGAATCCCAACAAAAAAAATTACTAATAATCTCTACATTTAAAACTCTCCATCTGAAAAAAAAAATTTTTAAAAATAAAAACAAATATATAGAATGAATTAGTGTAATTATAGAAATTTTTGTCATGCCTATTACTTAGTACATAAACTTTATATTCTAATAATCTAAAAAATTAGTAAAGAAACACTTTATTTACAAATATCTTGTTCATTAGTAGTGTTGCTCAGCTACACTCTTATAGTAGAAACGCAGCATAATTATCAATTCAACTCAAGACTCTATTTTTATTATAAGAGAATGAAAGACATTATAAAATTAAAATTTTATGTATTTATGGTAAAGATGAATCACAGTTAAATTATAATGAAAAGTTAATGTTCAAAAAAATAAAATAAAAAATATTCGTCGAACATAAACAGATTACTTGACAGAAAAAGAAACCAACGTCAAATATGTTGGGAAAATTTATTCTCTGTAAATATAATTATGTAGAATTGCTAAACAGACAAGTGAGATAAGCTCCAAAACTTTCTTGGGTCTCGTTAAGACCACTCCTATTTGAGCACAAAGCTTCTGTTGTGGTTTGGTATCGATCCTTCTCCGACAAACCACAAACCATGTACCCTCAATTCTCTCTCTCCATACTTTTAAAGATTTTTTTTTTTTTTTTTCAACGCGATGCGTTGCAAATAATGTTATTTTCCATTATTTTCCACGCAGCTGTCTATTCGGTCTGACTGTCATCAATAGTTTTAGTTAGGTCAAGTAAGAACAACCTTTTCTTTGGAAATGCCATTCTCTGTATCTGCGCATCTTGGCGCACCGTCTAACTCGATACAGTAGACTTCTTTGTGACAACTCTACTCTTTGTGATTTCGGAGAAACACACTGTGTGAACAGGATCCCAACGCAAAAGACTTTCGGGTTCTCTAAGTTCACATTTCCATGACTGTGAGTCAGTCTGAAGATGGCTTACAATGTAAGCCGAAAGTTGGCAGATAACTTTTAAAAAAAAAATTTTTTTTTCCAAATTTGAATTTTTTTTATCTACCTTGACCAAACACCAACTAAAATCATCTAATGAGAATATTGTATATTCATTTTCACAGCACTTTTCCGTTCAGAGGCAGAGAGGACAGCTCTTTTTTTTTTTTTTTTTTTTTGTGTTAGCCTCCCTTGCAACCACTAAGGGTCATTTGAGGGAGGGGCTATCTACAGGTTGCCACCCTATTTTAAACACCCATGGCTCAGGACAACCTTCTATATTATAAATAAAAGATTGACCTGGGCGGGATTTGAACCCGCGACGTCAGGATTGCGAGACCCGTACGGATCCCCTGAGCTATCCCGGCGCCCC
>KZ806922.1:1163336-1179066 GCA_000696205.2 Oncopeltus fasciatus | reverse complement strand
TATATATATATATATGGAATAATATAGTACTGATACATTTTTAACGAACTCCGAAAGAAGGTAGGGCGAGTAATAAAAATATTTTAGGAAATATAAAACGAAATTAAAGAAATAGAAGTGGGTTATATATCTATAACCAAAATTTTCACCCGGAATAAGAAATTAATGACGTTGTGATTGAAAAAGGTAAGGAATTTTTTTTATACATGTTTTAAAAACGTCATTCAATGAATACTTGTGCATATTTGTTTTTGGCCATCATTAGATGGCTCAATTAGACCGAAACGTATATTTTATGTAATTAAAATTTTTTTATTGAGGTTACATAGTTTCCTTAGTAAATACATTTTTATTGAATTCATAATCAAACTGCATGGTGAGTTTACTGAGGCACTGTGCTTATTTTATAATCTACCAACTTTGACTATAAGTGACTAAGAAATAAAATAATGAAAGGAGTTTGATTTTATAATCGTACTCTCTATGTGAGTTATGTATTGCGAATTCCGAGGTGAGTCCTGCGAAGATCCTGGGTATATTGGCGTAAAGAGCTTGTTAGGGAAGGAGGTCCTTAAGGGTAGCAGAAAGGACGCAGCTGAAGGAGTCGGCGGAAGATTTGTCACGGGGCCGTAACAGGAGTTCATCGTCCTGGCTGGCGGCTCGCAGTCTGCACATCGTCCTGCAGTCGCCTACGTCATTAGCAAGTGTTACACCGTACAGGACAGAGGATCGCGTCTTCTCGTATCCACCGACTTTCGAAGTCGAACGGAGACTTAGCTTTCCTTCTGCACTTCTCTTTCCGGAGGGTTCATCCTACATGTCAGAGCAGCGATAACTAGTGCAGACACGCAGACAGAGGAGAATACGAGTAAGTGACTATTTTCATATCCCAACCCAAAAAGGACCGTGAAGGGAAAGGTAATGTCTCTGACGCAGGCTAAAGATCCATGGGATTGGTTCGAGATTGGGGTCCCCAAGTAATATTACAAGGATAAATTGAGAGATTTGACCGTGGAAATTATTAGTAATCCAACTAAGCAATTGGAAGGAGCCTGAAACTCCTGAGCACAGGGAATTTCCCCAGAGAAACACCTGCGAAAGGAAAACGGCGCGAACCGCAGGATATGAATGGGAGGAAGTGAACGGCAGGATAGATCCGCTGAAGACGAACCGCAAAGAGAGAACGAAGAAAACTAGCGGAATGCGATAATGAGAGGGAGTGGGGGGAGGGCTCCTTGGATGGATTCCCCGAGCAAGGACACGACCGACCGGTCCTGTGCAGACAAGGAGCAGACTGCTTTTCACTTTCAACTCGTCCTTAAACTCTGCCAGGGGGTTGCAGAAGAGAACGAGAGTCTTACGCAACTCCTTACGACTTCACACACGCCCATCGGGGGATTGGAGGGGGCCTCACCCTTAGGAACAGTACGAACTAAGCGAATTTCCAATCTTTCCTTAGAGGTTGGTTTGAATCTCAAACAAGAACATACATGGATTTCTTTTTAAAAGGCACCAAGGACAATGCCGAAAAAGTCGCTATTGTAGCTGTGGCTGGCCCCGAAACAATATAATAATTCAAAGATTCAGGTAAAACCCCCACAGAACTGGTTAATTTTGAAATGTTAGAGTATCCTTCAAGTATATCCACTAGGAAAAAATAATTTACATAAAACTGTGTTTAATTTTTTGTAAATTAAGAAAATTAAATATTTTTTTCACTACCTTGTTGCGTTTAAAAAGTATTGTGGCTTTTTAAATTAATTGGCTAAAACTAATGAAATTAATTTTCACACCAAATGATGGAGATTTGCTTATTAACAGAAAATGTATTGTTCCGTGAAAGATATGTAATGTCAAAATTAAAAATACTCTTAATATAAGTAAAACCAAAAATATCCTTCATCAGAGTTAATAGAAAAATAATATATGCATATTCACAATCAATCATTCGCATTATCCAAAGAAAAAATATTTCATAATTATTGTATTTCATTTATTAATTTAAGTGGGGTTGAATTAGAAATTCCTCTATATTTAATTTAATGTGTAAGTTAAATTAATTTATTATGTAATTAAATGTGAAAACTAAGATAAAAATATATAGCTTCTACAAGGTATGTTTTATAACTTATGTGTGAAAAACATATGCAAAAATATTTAGTAATGCAACTAAGGAGTTAAAATGATCTTCTTTAGGGTCAATTTAGCAAGTTTTCCATACTTCTCTCCAACTTAGGAGATATTTTTTTAAGCTTTAAAAGAGCGCGCTTACAAGAAACCCATACACGATAGGCTTGATTTTATTACTGCTCTAAGCAGAGAAAAAAAAATGTATTCCTATAATTATAAAAGAAAAAAAACAACAATAAAACAAAGTAAAAGCTCAACATGCAATAGTTCTTGCAATGTGTAACAGTTCACTTAGGGAACGAGGGAAATGAAGGGGCCGACACTGATGAGACATTGTCTCCGTCTGCGGATGTGTCACTGCTAAAACAATGGGCAAAGACAAATAAACTTGTCAAAAGTACCAGACAAAACACGTTTATCGGTAATGTTGACAAGCGAAACGAAATAGCTTACGCACAAATTCAAACATGGTCATAACACAGACCAGAGAAACCTTAAGCTCATTTTAGGTAAGGATAGATGTAAATGATCTGACACTACTGTATAACAAAATTTGAATAATATATATATATATATATGGAAGTTTCTTCATTTNAAGCGACTTTTTAAAAAAATTAACATTTTTTCACCGATCCTATATAGGAAAATTATGAAATAAGGTCTGTTTAAAATTATTTAAATACTTTAATATTTTCTTTTATATTAGGGTTACAAAAAAAAACTGTGTGGAAAAAAATAGATTAAAATTTAATTTTATAATATTTATACTCAACAATAAAAAAAAAATTTTAAAATCATTATAAGGATAATATTTAAGAAGGTAATTTCGAATTTTGGGTGGACCCATTTTTTTTTTAAATATAGAAACCCGATTAAGATTAAGGATTTTCTATAGCAAAATGTGGAATGGTTTTTTGTTTTTTTGTGTGGAAATTAGGTAGAGGAAAAGGGAGGGGGTTAAAAGGAAGTGTAAAATATATAATATATTGATATATTCGTTTTAGTTTAAGAAATATCCGTCATCAAATTACAAGATGTTAAGTAACAGAATGTGAGAAAAATTTAACTGAATTATACGATATCCTGTATAATTTTTATAAAACCACTTATGACGGAAGATATTTACAATGGCTGAAATTATTTCCCAATCCTCTTTGCTAGCCATTCTGTAGCCAGGTTTAGCGGTCTTACCATCTATTCTCATTGCTGTCATCGGATTTTATGATCAAGTAAGTTATTTATAATTATCATTGTTCATCCTTCACGAAATATGGGAAATATAATTGGAATCTGAGGGCCGAGAGAGAGAGACAGACGTATTCTCTAATCATCGCTACTGAGAATGGGAGTCACATTTCAAGTTCAATTTTCACATTTTACCTCGCGTACATATGAGTGGGGCAGTTAAGAATTTACAGTCCGTGTGTAGGCTATTATTTCTAGATAAGAGGAGGGATTATTATTATATTATAGATACGCGGAGGGAATTTGTTATGTTCTGCACCACCAGCCTAAGTGAGGCCCCATTAAATGCTCTACTCAAAACTAAAAAATGTAATTTTGCTATAATCAAAACCTATTTCAATATTGAGAAACACCTATTGGTTCATTAATTTCCAAAGATTTTAAATATTTACAGTTCACATAAATTAATCATCTCAATCATTCAATCATTTTTTGGGACATGGAATGTGTGACTTCATAATTTCCAAATAAATGGCACAACTAGAGCTAAGTCTTCAATAACTGTGTAAGGACAATGTACATTTTCAAAAGTATCTTTAAATAATAATGACACAATAACTCACTAAAACTATTCAGCAGAAACATAATTTATGGAACTACAATTCATAATAAACATCAATTTATATAAGTCTCAGATTATTATACTATTACAGTCTCAGTTGAAAAATAAATTAACATAACACGCTTCCTGTGTTGATGATTTTAATAATATCACTAAGATTCCTCCCTCCCACCCTTTTTTCGAGGTACCAGAGACGGTAGTCCCTTCAAAGTCCATGCGATGTCAGTGCCTCGCAAATATTTCTTGAGTGATTTTCTACAGTAAATCCTTACTCAAATATTTTACAATACTAATTCACAAAATCTATCCAGCCATACTTAATTAAATTGAAGTAAGTGCGCAATTACAATATACGTACTAACATTGCAGTTAATTTTTTTTCCCCTTTATCTATTTAATTGTTTATTATGTGACCTACTTATTGCCANTATATATATGTAAGAATATTTTTTCAAAGTAAACTACATAAATTTTAAAGTACGAAAGTTTACTGGGAAAAACCATTAATTTTATTAAAATCTAGGTATCAACTTTAATCAACTACAGTTTTTTTAAGACTGGCTTCTCAACAAAAGACAGTAGAATAAGGAAAATCAAATTAGGTGAATTACTCAACCATTCATATCATTCTTCTGGTACAAAGCATCAGAATATAAATTATCAGCGATACTAAAGGAACGGGAAGTGAATAGAAAGTGAAAAGGGAATTATTACTTTTAAATAGAGAAGAAAAAAAGAAAGGAACTGGTTGGTTGTCCAGGTCAGTAATGGTTGAGCAAGGGGAATGTCGTCATAAAAAGGAGCTGACCTCGAGACGGCTTGTAGCTCACAGCCTACCTCTATGGGGCACAAAAAGGATGTCTCTTTGACGAAACTTCTACCTCCGTGGAAAGGTCAGCAGCCTTTGGTCACAGAGAACGGCACTGTCGCCGGGGGTAAAGGCCTCTCTCACAGCGACCATTTGAGTCAGGCTAGAGCTATTAACTCTGTCATTTCGGCTGTCATTGCTCCATTACCATGGGCAACATTATGTTTGCCTTTGGAATAATAACTTTTTTTTTTCTTTTTAATCAGTTTTAGCCCCCCATTCAACCACTTTTGATAATGGAAAGGGGAGCTGTCTATAGGTTGTCAACCCATTCTAAACACCCATGGCTCAGGAAAAACTTCTATTTCTCGATAAAATTTTCCCTGGGTGGAATTTGAACCTGCAGCAACAGGATCGCGAGACCGGAACGCATCCCATTAGCTACACTTGCGCCCCAAAAGATAATAAATTTAAACATATCAAACCTAATAACCTGTTTTTTAAGCATCCTAAAAACATAATTTACATATTGAATTTAAAAAATAGCACAATTTCTTTATCATATTATTATTTAGAGCTGAACTCTTAAGAGACCAAATATGTCATCCTTAAGAGTAACCAATTGAAATATCTAGTTTGCCAGCCTTACTCAACTATGGTATAAATATCATTCTACAAAAGTAAACACTAAATATAATTCACTATTTCAAAATATGATAATTAAACTCAATTTATAGATCTTTAACTGAGAAAATATTAGGTAAAAATCTTCCTCAAAAGAAGCCTTCTCTCAATCTCAACTATATAAAAAATAATACGGCTTTATTAGTAATAACTTAGTTATTTTTCCAATGACAAATATGATATATAAAGGTCAAAGGATAAATTTATGAAAAAAAAAATCGAATTTTATGTGAATATTGAAGAAATGTAGCTACTGAAATCGTTTACATAAAAGATTATATGAACATTTTTACTATATTTTCTCTGATTTCACCTACTAGACAAAAAAAAAAAAAAAGTCACTGCAAATATTTTTTTCTGTAGGTAAAAATGAACATAAATGAGGGTAAATGATTAATTTTAGTCTTCAAGCCAAGAAGGACATTGAAAAAAAAATAGCAAGAAGCCCTCCTGGATGGACAAACTGAAGACACTGGGACACTCAAACATCCTGTTTACATTAATAAATATCTTTCTTTACATGAACTTTTGATAAATTATAGGAGATAAAAGTTAAAATTTTATTTTCAATATATTATTATTCAAAATATTTTTTCTCTGAACAAAAAAAAATCAAAGATATTAATGGTTTTCAATTTTAGATTTTAATAACGCGCCCTACCAACCTCTCGTCGATAGTGACTACGTCAAACATCTAGCGGAAAAATGTTCAAATGATTAATTTGGTTTCTTTTATTTTTAAAAGAGAGAAATCCTTTAAAACGATAAACTACATAAATAACCAAAAATTTAAACTTTATTAAACAATTAATTAATTGTGGTTAATTATCTACAAGAAATGCACAGGGAACCAGGAAAAAAAAAAACCAGGTAGAACGAGAGTCTAACAAATAGCCGACAATGTAAGCCCCTTCGAGCATAAGACGACTTATTCATCTTTCTCGGGGGTTTAGACTCGGAATAATGTGCGGGGAGTTGGAGAGATTATCTAGCTAGCTCGGTTGTGTAGAGGTCAGCGCGCCTACCCGAAAAGAGGGAAACCCGGGTTCGATTCCCGGCTGTAGGTAATAGTAAGAATTTTTTTTCTGTCTCCCTGTGCATTTCTTAGCATTTAATATTTTTTTTCTCATAAATTAACATAACGAAGATATAAAGAAATTTCGATATTGGTTCTCCCGGCAGGCCTCTTTAAGAAAATCTTCCTGAAAATGGTCTAGGAACACTTATAAAAATTATTATCTGACATAGAAAAATTAATAGGGGCTCAAAACCCATTCTCAAAAGGGAAATTATATATTTTATTGTTTATGAGCTGATAAAAAATACAAAATGATATAAAAAGCCCTATGCTTTTTTTTATTTGTACAATCTAACGGGTTCCACTTTATAATTTCACAAGACCGCCATAGCACAAGTATTTCAACGTACAACTTAATGACCACATCAAGTAACAGTTACATTTAATAAATTTTTTTTTTTTTTAATGGAAAACTTCATTAATTTCTTCTGGTGACGATATCTACGTTTTCCACAAAGGAAAAACAATGCCGAACGAATCATATAATACTCCATGAATAAGGTTCTTTTTATTCTTTAATTAATTTACAATTGTTGACAATTTCAAGCGTAAAATGCCAAGGATGACAGTAAAGTCATCTTGACAATGTCAGGCCTATCAAGTTGCTGTGGACCACAAAGGGTACATTCACAAAAAAAACAAGAAAAAAAGAAAAAAAAAACAAAAAAAACAGTGATTAACGATTTAACGTGAAGATATAATGGCGTCACAGCTCTGAGCACGACGACACCCTTGAAATGGCCATAGAAAGGTACTAAGAAATCTAAGGTTTAATCTTTTCATTGGATATCTTTCTTAAGAATAAATAAACAAGCACTGTCGTTTGATTACAGACATACGGTCAGAAATCATGACAGCTTGAACCAATTATTGATTGATATCGAAAAGTGAATGACAAAACCACACTATTTTTGACCATGCACTCACTACTAAATACCAATTTTTTTCTATAATAATATCACTCTTAAATAATCAATTCAATGAATAAGTTAAAAGAAACTCTACACTTATAAAATTTAGCTATAAAGATTAAGAAAACATTATTTTAATTAACTAAATTTTAAAATAAGCTTAACAAAAAAATTCTGCTATTTTTTATAGCTTTTTTTAAATAGCATTATATAATTAGTTTTGTAAATAGTATTGGAATGAGGAAAACATTTATTTCATTGAAAAAACCAAATTTGCATAAAAAACAATCAATAAAAATTGAACTTAAACTTAGCTCCTTTTTAGATTTTTTTCCGAATGGACATCAATCTATTCATGTTATTCCATGAGGTGTCCTTTGATAAATTTCTACAGATCTTCTCTGATTTTAAATTTCAACCACATATTCTACTGCATATACACACACACATTTTTGGGTGAGCCCTCATATAATTAAAGTATAGAAAATAAATTTTATAAGTAGTTCATTTTTTGCTAACTGTCGAATAAATTAATTTTTGGCAGAAAACCGATAAGAGAATGAGAGGGGTATTGTAAGGAAGACGAAAATTAATGAATGTAATATCCTCGATGCTATTTAAGAGATGAAAGAATTTATACAACAATATATATATATAACTGTATGTGTTTGTGTGCAGTTAAAAATAAACCTAAATGAGGATACATAATTATTTTGACCTGCAAATCTAGAAGGACATAAAAGAAAAAAGCCAACAATTATTACGAGAAAGATGGACAAATTGAAAAGGGCTTTTGATAAATTTCATTCCAAATATATCATTATCTAAAACAAAAGGAGAGTTTTTTTGACCGTAGATATTATTCTTAGATAATTTTATTTGGGGTTCGGTCAAGTTAGATCCAAAAAACACAATTTAAAAAATGTATTTTTAATAAAGGATTATCTGCCAACGTTTCGGCTTACATTGCGAGCCATCTTGTGAGAGCAGTTTTTATTACTTTATTCTTTACGTCATTTTTATGGTTATTAATTCTGCGGGAAATCGGGTTTTTTGTTTGTCCAATGCAAGAACCTTGGCAATTTGGTGTGGAACAGGGAATTTTGTAGACGACATTAGTTCTGTTATGAAGGGGGATGGGGTCTTTGAGGATGGTGTAAATAGATTTTAATTTGTTGTTGGTAAAAAATGAAGGCTTAAGGTTAGGAGAAGTTTTTCTGATAGATTTGCAAGATGGCTTACAATGTAAGCCGAAACGTTGGCAGATAATCCTTTATTAAAAAATACATTTTTTTCAATTTGTTTTTTGGATCTACCTTAACCGAACCCCAACTAAAATCATCTAAGAATTATCTAAAACATTTTTCACAGCTATAAATCTACTCCGAGATAAAAATTACCAAAATTAAAAAAAAAAAATTACAAAATGCGGCCAGCCGGTAGGCAGGAAAATTTAAAGAAGCTCAAATAACCTACAAGCGAAAAATAAGGGAATTCGGACAGAAACGAACAATCAAGTAAAAAGCCAGAAGATCTAAGTGAAGGTTTTATCTCGCGCAGAAACAGTTGCAGAGCACGAGAAAGGCATAAAATGGAAGATTTAAGGCTGTTTAAAAGTTTATCTTTGCTAGTGCAGTTCACTGACCCCATTTCTGAGCAGTCCCTGACACGAACACAAGCACTGAGTATCTCTACATACCTGCATGTCTTGCAATGTGCCTTGTGTGCATTTCCACAATATGTACTTCAGTTCCCCTGCCAGATCAAAGTCAATTTAAAGAAAAATGTATTAAATTCCAATATGAATTAATTTGGATAATAATTTAATGGAATAAAATTCTATTTAAGGACAATTTTGTAAGAAATAAAGGGAAAGGGTAAATTACATACTAAAATAGTCATTAGAGTGTAAAATATGTATTAAAAAATAAATAGTATTGTATATTATAAAATTTTTTAGTGGTATTTAATCCCACGTAAATTTTAACAATTTTTAGTGCAAGGGAACAGAATAAAAAATTTAACTGTCCCAGCCAGGACACGAACCTGGATCTCCTGCTTTCCGGGCCGGTGCATTTACCAATTATGCTACCAGGAGAAGCCTGATAAGTTAATAAATTCCTGGCACTAGTGTCGAGAATCTAACCTCCGAGGCAGACGAATATATCGTCTTATTCTCATACCTTCTATTATCCGTCTTCATTGGTTTCTGCAAACCATCTCCCGTTGGCGAGCGCTTTCGGACATTGTCCATCTTCTGGCCGAATACATACGTTCACTGTCACGGTCTGTATTCAACTGTCCACTAAAATCATCTAATCTTATTTAATAAATATTGTAAAAAAAAAAAAAAAAAAAAAAAAATATGATGTAATAAAATTGTATCATGAGACCTCCACTTAAAGAATTTAGTATACACACAACTCTAATGGGCGATGAAGGAGTGAATGTGATAAATTATAACTTGACTAGCAATTTCCAATGTGTCTCTGAATCATGAATGATTACGTTGCCACAGCAATCCGACCGACCACAGGGTGCTTTGGAATTTACTGATGCAGACCACAGCTGGTGCGAAATTGCAGCGGTCTAACGCTGTCCACAACAACAATCCCCAGTTTCTTTTCGTTTTTTTTTTCTAGTGGTCACTCGAAGCGTACTGAAACGCCACCAGCAGCCCCCATCGGCTTGCAAAAGGAGGGAACGTTCCCGGATTGCCTCCTTAGTCCAATTCCGCCTGTCGTACGGACGACATGGGACACGATAAGGGGACCATAGCAGATGACATTTCCAAATTCGTGATATCCTATGATGGGTAATCAGGAGAAAAGATGATACCTGATATCAATTATGTGATGTCAATTAAATGTAGTCTGCCATTCCAGAGATTCTCGTAGAGACATGCAGCTTTTCTATGTTGGTTTCGGCTAATTTACAGCATGATTAAGTTAGTCCCAAGACGCAACTATCAGACATTTCGTCAGACTATCATTGAAGTTAAAATATTGCCCGTGTGTGTGTATGTGAGAGTAAATTGTGAACCTGCTATATTTTTAGCTTCTTCAATGATGGATCGTTAAAGATCTGTCCATCCTGATAATCCACCACGTCGCATGAATAGTAAATGGCCCCGTGACCTTCTCTTTGCCAATACTTCATAAAAAAAAAAAAAATTAAAAAAAAATTTGAAGAGGAAAAAAACAACCTGAGTATTGTAAATTGAGGGTTAAGAGAGAAAGAGAGAGGGTGTGAAGGAGGGGGTGGGGAGAGAGACAGAATTTATTGTTTCAGTATGATGAGTCATCTCTTATAGACAATACTAACAGAATATTTATATACCTTAAATTGTATTAATTACCACACAAAAAAAATTCACATTAATTAAAAAGAAATGGTACAGTTATTATACAACAATACCAAATACACATTACATTAATAACCATAAATAACAATACGAGTAAAATAAGAATGAAGAATACAGAAGAGAAACATAGAGAAAGAGAGAGAGAGAGAGTGTGTGTGTGCTTGTTTGAGTGAGTTAAAGAGGAGAGGGAGAGCTAAATTTAACTAAATTTTTTTAGTCAAACTTTCTGCTATAAAATCTAGCTATTCCAGAAAGGTACCAAGAGGCGATTTGAGCTAAATTCATTGAAATCTTAACCGATTCTATATGTGAGAGGCTTGCCCGTTCAAATACACATAGAATAGTTTGTGTTGTTAGAACACAAATATATTGTTTGTCCGCCTGCAGTCATCCCTAATTTTTAAAATTAGGAAACCAAATTCGGTAGAATGGTTAAGAAAATAGGTACAAACTGGACATTTAAGTTTTTTTTTTAATTTATTTTTTTAATAGCTAAAATCGGTTGAAAGGCAGAGACAGTTAATAGGGAGATTATATTGAAAAGTCGACAATATTAATAAATATAAATGGGAATCTTAAGAATTAAATGTAGAAGCTAACACCTATTTGATTGGTGTAGAGTGGTGGAGATGAAATTGGTAATTTTCGCGTAATCGCTTGCAAATCTAAGGTGATCAACTCACTTTGATCTGTGCAAATGAGATGTAACGGTCAACGGGAAATAGCCATTTAGAGGGGGATACGGCAATAAAGCAATGGGCGGCTCATCTAAGTGAAGTGGCATCAGGGAGGAGGAAACCTTGGGTGGTGGGAGGAGGGAACCTGGGAGACGGGAGGAGGGAACCTGGAAGATGGGAGGAGGGAACCTGGAAGATGGGAGGCCGGGGAGGAATGCGAGGATCTGCCCATCAAGGAAAACCCGCTAGCGCTAATCTACGCCCTGAGTCCGGGGGTCTATTTCCCGAGGATGTCCTAGTCCCGGTAGCTCTTCCCAGGGGTGGAAGTATTCCAGAGATAGAAACTGTCTAGGAGTCCCTACTCCACTATAAACACCCATGGCACTGGGCAAGCTGTCATTTCTGAAACATCCCTCAGGGTAGGACCTGAGACCGGAGCGCCTGACACGAATCCTCTCTGCTGTCGACACACAACAGACCTAACTACAGCAGAGAGGAAAGACTCCTATTTGGAGAAGTACCAAAAGTAGCGAATTTCGATGGCTATTAATTTTAGATTTAGAAGCATATGGTCTAACATACACTTTCTTAAATAGACACTGCCTGATTCATATCACACAATTTGCCCACATTAAAATGGGATGAATGAAAATATTTTGTCATGCAAGAGCTGCATAAACTAAGCAGATTTCCTATATTTCATAAAACATGTACATAACTAAGATTAAATGATTTATTTGATGGATAGAGAGAGTACAAACATTAAAATAACCATAGTTGGCTCAGATATGTACGGGGGAATATGGGGGAAGCGCTCTCTACTCAAAAAGCGACATGATTAAAAACCAACCGCAATGAGCGAATTTCGTAAAAAACATTTTATGACAGAAATGTTTAAAAATTAAATTACATCACAATGAAGTCCAACGAACTTTTACGTAACTCTAATCATAACGTAGTTTTTGATGTTTGTAAATTTTTATCTTCCTCTAAACTCTATTTCCCATTCATATTATTTTAACTAAAAATTAATTATTATTATTCAATTGCATACAATAAATGCCTAAACATAAAGAAAAATAGGGTCTCCCCAATATTTAAAATTAAATTCTTAAATATAATCCTTAATATGCGTTTTAAAAAAAATATTAAATAGTATAAATGTTATCAAATTCATTTAACATCTATTTAGTTTTATACTTTTTTTTTCTCTCTACCTCAAACAGTAATAAAGATATAGTCAATTTTTTAATTAGTTCTACCTTTACACCCTATCCCTTCCTCTCAACTAAGTTCAGCCATTAACGAAATCCTGCAAAGATTTGTACCAAATTTGATCTCTTCAATCTAAATATTGCTCATATAAAGATTAAAATGATAATAATTTTATCTTCCCAAAGTAAGATCAAAGAAGAAAGTTACTAAATGGCGCGTTATCTTATTAACGTTAATAACTTAATTTCCCTATGATAAATCTACTAAAACCCTTTTTGTACAATATAAGCTACAAAGGGAGAAAGGACCCTTAAAAGGCAGTCCGTGACCCTTGGAGCCTTGATAAAGCAAAAGAGACAAAAAGAAGGAATAGAGTTGTGACTTACGGTGAGAAGACGGGACACACAAAGGCTTTAGGAGAAAGTCCTGGGAGAATGTCGGGAGAAGGGTGGGGGGAGAGGGAGAGAATCCCTTGGGAAGAAAAGAGAGGATGAGGAAGATGCAAGGACGAGCTCAGGGCGCGTCGTCGGATCCGTAATGAGTTTTGTGTCTGGAATCGATAGCGCACAAGGAGTCCTGGAATTCTAGCTGTCCAATCAGGGACTGCGTCACCTAGCGAATTCCTCACCAGTAGTAGTTATGTATTTATATTCAAAAATGGAATTCACTTAAATTTTCCTTATAATGTTTGATTTTGTTATACTTAAGAACTAATAACAACATATTATACGAAACTATAACAAATTATACTTAACAACTAATAATTAACACCTTATAAGAAGTTATACATAACAATTGCATAACATTTATTTATAGTATTATATAATTGTAACATTTGTATAATAGNATTTTTATCTATTTAATTATTTTTAATGATAAATAAATTATTTATAGTTAATTTTTAATGATGATTAAATTATTCATAGTTGATTCGATGTAAAAGAATAAAGGCCAAGAAATTTTGGAGAAAATAGGCTCAAATATACAGAAGAAAACGGAATGGAAAAATTTATTTACTGAATTTAATGCGTTAGAAAAGAAGATTGTCGATTTTTTAGATTGGACATTTACAGCAGATTTACGTTAAGGACGTCAAGCTATTCACAATTGTACCATGAAACGATTTTTTTTTTCGTTTTATATTACAATTGTGAATTGTATAATTGTACTATAGCAGCTAAGCAACTGCTCTGTAAAATATATACAAACAGATATGTGTATGTGTATATGTATAAATATATATNATTATATAAAAAATACGAGAGGGAGATTTAGATCAGTAGCGAATCAGAATACGAGACAATTCTTTATTTGACTTTTAAACAATTCTGCCATCTTTCTAAACGATATTATTTTCTCGTCTTCAGATGTCAGAGTACTTCAGAATGATTGATGGAATCCTAAGTCCACGGCCTAGAAGATGTCTAGGTATTGATATATTATATATAATTATTATTGTAATATTTTTTTAAAGAAGGGCAACTGTTCGTAGTACCGACTCTATAAGCAAATCATTCCATGTTCAACTGAATAGAGGGGTCACAAGGAAAAATTTGAGGCCATTGTAGTTTATATTATCTTTAAATGAACTTGCATAATTTTTAAAGAGCAATAAAGTTTTTTGTTATCGGTCGACATGATAAAAACAAACAAATGAAAAATGAAATATTAATATGAATAACACAATTAGAGGCTCTTAATAAATCAATGGTACACAGAAATTTGTTATTAAATACTTCTAAAATGTTTTTTTAATAATCATAAAGTGAAAGTTAATGAACTCACGCATTTAGATATTAGTTTAAAAAATAGAAAACTTGAAGAGGTTAAAAATTCTCAATTCTTAGAGTAATTCTAGAAGAAAAATAAAAATGGAAACCATAAATAAATTAGATGAAGGAAAAAGTTAAAAAAGCCATAAATGTTCTAAAGAAACTCGAGTTAATCTTTGACAATGTACACTTAGTAACTTAATACCATGGTATTTTAGAGACTCATTTATAAGGCTTACTCTTGCGGGGTTTTGTTAAGGAAGCTTCAGAGATTTGTAAAATACAAAAGAGGATAATGACATTCATGTATTATTTAAATGACAAGTCATTATGTAAAGAGAGTTTTAAATACACGAAAATTATGACAACAGCATCCATTTTTTTTGTTACTCTTACACACAAAACATATTCCGAACAGAAAAAAAAAATATATAAAAGAGCACGCACACTGTTATTCCACATGGGAAGAAAGTAATTTATTACTCATTATTGTATATTGTATATTTTCATATTTTCTTATTATTATTATTAGAAAATAAATAATACAACATGATCGATTATTAACGAGTTATTAAAAAAAATAAGTGATATAACAGGATCGATGTATAATATAATATTTTTATCTATCATATAGGCTATATTTTTGTATTATTATAGTTATTTTCTATAATATTTTATTACAATAAACACAATCAGAAATTGGTACTAGGAATATTAAATGTTCAAATCCCCCCCCCCCTTCAATTTCTTTTCCCATCACCTATACCTTCATTATTGATTTCAGTATTCATTAACTCTTATTCAATTCTTCTTATGCACCCGATTCAAGTGAAATCTGCTGAGTTGACCCTGTTCCAGAGTGAAAGATTTTTTTTTTTTTTTTTTGAAAATCTGAAGAGAAAAAGGATAGGTTATGAGATCACTATAATTTATAATGAATTTATTTTTTTGGCTGCCATAACAGAATGGGTATAAATGAAGATCAAAATTAATGAGCATTGTATCTTAGTTAAAACTGGGGGAAAAAAAAAAGTAGAATATAATAAGCAAAGAATGTAATATTCTAACGTTTATGTGGTATAGCATTTTTAGGAATAGCGCTTTACAAATAGAATATTTAAGAATGTAACTAGAATGGTGGGAGCCTATCTCACTCTATTTTCTTGGCTTGTCTAGACAAATTTTTAGTTGTCATACTAATTTCTGTAATTGTTCTCTCCTACTTGTAAATCAAATTACCCTTTTTACATTTTATTTATTCATATTAAATAAAAAAATATACAA
>KZ806922.1:1145450-1163136 GCA_000696205.2 Oncopeltus fasciatus | reverse complement strand
TTTTTTTTTTTCTTTGTTTTTACATAATTCATCATCTAAAGGGTTATTATGACTACCAATGAATATAGAACTATCATACCTTCTATTGTCCGTCTTCATTGGTTTCTGCAAAGCATCTTCTGTTGGCGAGTGCTTTCGGACATTTTCCATCCTCGTGGCCGAATACAAGTGTTCACTGTCCCTGTCTGCATTCAACTGCAGTTACAGGATGGACAATGTCCGAAAGCGCTTTCCAACAGAAGATGGTTTGCAGAAACCAATGAAGACGGACAATAGAAGATATGATAATCCATCTTCATCTTGAGGTTACTGTATGTTACAGAGTCTGACCCAGTTGAGTCCTTCGCCAGTTCGCTACGCCTCTTCTTCCCGCCTCCTTTTCTGAATAAAGGCTTTGTTCACGCCTCATTCCCAAGACGAAGGCGAGCAAAGGCAAATAAGTGGATAACCACTAATGGGGCGTTAAGCAATCTTCGAGAAGAGCAGTCGTTTACGCACAGGAGTAGTGCAGTGCAACCAGAAGACGCCTCACCTCTTATGATGGAAGTTGATGGGGTCACACCCTGAGCTACTTAATTAAACCAAGCCAAATTCAGATAGAAATGACATTGAAGAACAAATTCGTCCGGGAGTTTAACCCCACAGATAAATATTATTAATATAATTGTTCTTGTTAGAATCAGAATTAGGGATTATAAAAAATTACAAAAAAAAGTAGATATGCGATGTATGTGAAAATACGAATGCTAGGAAAAATTCGAATGACTCTTTTCCGGTTGATGGCACACGATGGTCACAGAGACATTTAACATCAGCGATAAGTGTTACCCACTACTATACATAAATCGATGAATATATCGATACGTACAAACAAACACACACATACGTTTAAAACTTTAGAATCATGATATTTCGTCAGTTTTGCATTTTTTTTCTGTAGTTTTTGACCAACTGTCCCTGTAGGGAACAGGCCCTTAAATTAATTATATAAAAAATACGAGAGGGAGATTTAGATCAGTAGCGAATCAGAATACGAGACAATTCTTTATTTGACTTTTAAACAATTCTGCCATCTTTCTAAACGATATTATTTTCTCGTCTTCAGATGTCAGAGTACTTCAGAATGATTGATGGAATCCTAAGTCCACGGCCTAGAAGATGTCTAGGTATTGATATATCGAAAAAGTTTCGTGATAATTAAAAACAAAATTAATAATTTAGAGCAAAATTTACATTATACTTGATATGAATAATTTAGCCTCACTACACACAAAAATGATATAAAAATATACAATTATATTGACAAAATATTTACTTTTATTAATCACAATAGTAGTTATTTTTAAAACATAACTATTGGCGGTGTTCTTGCTAGAAAGATCTGTTCAATACTTCCAAATTAGCACGGACTTCATGGCTATGCGGATTCAAGTCCCGCAGTAGTAAAGCTTTTACTTTATTTCAAGAAATAAAAGCTTGCCTGGAGCCATATATGTTTAAAATATGGTTTCTACAATCTGCTCGTCCTATACCTCCCACTAGTGACAATAAAGAGCTCGTTTTATCCCAGCGACTCACCAAGAACTAATGCAGCGGCACAACCGTTAAATCACCGAACCGTGGATGAATCACAAGCTTTCTAGAGGCTTCTTAATAGTCCACATTAGAACTTCCTCAGCTGGTCATGTCGCACCAAAGAGGTCTGTTCCTCCCGGCTGACAGCGAGGTAATCTTAGAGGTACTCTATTTGCACTAAATAAGTGACGTAACATCTTCTGGGTCTTCAGGCAACCGTATTCAGACTCTTCTAACTAAAGAAAGTTTTTATTTTTATTAACAATTAGAGAATATTCCCTTCCATTGTATATATCTGTGTGTGTGTCTATATATATATATATATATATATATATATATATATATATATATATATTACTTTAAGAAGAAGTGAATGCATGAAAGAAAACATAATAAAGGCAAAGAATAAAGGTCTAAATACATCATAATTATAATATAAAAAAATAAATGAATCACAGTAAATACCAAAAAAAATATATCAAATATTCTTTGCACTTAAAGAAAATTACTTTTATTNAGAGAGAGAGAGAGAGAGACCTAGATAGATATATATATATATAGAGAGAGAGAGAGAGAGAGAGAGAGAGAGAGAGAGAGAGAGAGAGAGAGTATGTTTGTAGACACACACACACATTTCTTTGACAGTATGTCTGCGGCGACCCATATGCCCATAATCCCACATTCCCCTATGATTTGCCCCCGAGGCACGTGTCCTTGGCCTGAAAGTCGCTCTTGTGATTAGTAGTGATAGCACAGGATTACCTTGCATAGGTCAGCATGAGAAGAAATATATTCCCACACATATTAACAAACAATACATCTGTGAAGCAATAATTACTGTAGAATAAATATATTACTATAGAATAAATATATATATTACGAAGTATATGTTTAACGAAATAGTTTACAAATTTTAATTGTTAGTCATGTCTGGAATATATTTTCAATTCTTTAAAAAAAAAATTATTTACTTAAAACATTAGGTCCTGACATTAATCCTAACTAGACCATTTTATCAAATCATGAGTAGTTTAGTCATGTCAGACTACAATAAATCTCTTCCTTCTAATGTCAGTCCAGAGTGAACTTACCGTAGTGTATCCACTCCAATACGTGTGCGGAAAGTAATAATTACCAAATGTGTTAGCAGTAACCGTGGAAGAATTGACTTCAAATAAAGTCCGTCACGCAGGAGCGTAACTGCGTAAACTAAGCTAATTTTTAATATTTCATTAAAGGACATGGTTAAGAGAAAACAACGAGTTATATCTTGCAAGTCGGAGATTGCAATGAACAAAAAAGCTAGGACCAATCAACCAAGCACTCGAATGGCTAGGGAAACTCCCTTTCATCGCAGAAACTTACAAATGTCTCCCTTTAAATGCGTGTTTCGTATAAATGTAAGAGAAAACAAATTTTGAAAAATACATTTTTGCAACTATTATGTTCACAACTTTTTTCATAAATCAAATACAAGCAAAGATAATACTATTACAAATTTTTTTCTTCCCCTAAGTCCCCCCCCCCCCTCTTTCTACTCATAGTATTTCAATGGCAGAATGAGAGTGACTCCAGGTGGAAGGCTAAGCCACCATGGACCTGTAGTCGCTCTCATTCTGCTTTCAGAAGTAGCCATCACAAGATGTGAGAAAGCTTGGCAAGAAGAAATTTTAGTACATGGTCAAGGACGGAAGAAATATTTGTGAAGACCGCGAAAGCCTACATCTACATCTGTCGAATTTTTTTCAAAAACCAGTCACCAACTTAAATAGCTTGGTTTTGCTAAGAGAAATCTGCTAAGTGACAATGTCAAGAAGTTATATACTTATTATAACTAATTAAGCAAAGTAACACCACACTTCGTATTATAGTTAGCTAAAGTAAGACTACAGTACAAACAATGTCAAGGAAATTGATGATTAAACATTTGTAATGCTAATTTTCTCAATAACGGAAATATTAATGTACATTGAAAAATATACGAATTACCCGTAGCTTACATATATTTTCTCAGTAAGTGAAAATCATTGAGCTATCAACAGCAAAATCTCCAGTGCAAGCACACGGGCACCAACCCACACACATTTACGCATGTGCACATAAATACAAACAAGTGAATAAATTATGTGACCGAAAAACCGGAAAGAAATTTTGACGAACAACATTTATGCAACCATTCATTTATCTTCTAGATAAAATGTCGAGGGCGTAAAGGAGTTAACCAATTACTTCTGTGGTGTGTGAATTGGATTTCTCTCATGAACACCGAAAGGGCGAAGTTAGTATTGAACTTTTACCTCAATTGCAACTCACTCTGTTAAGCCAGGCCACAGGTCGCGGCTGACCACTGCTTTCTAAATTGCAAATTAGCTCCGCATATAGAGAACAAAATTGGCAAATAATGTCTACTAAATTTAACATGCTCGCAAGTTATATATAAGTCGAAAGCAGAAGAGAATTTAGCTCTTTCCTTATCTTCAATTATGATATCAGACAAAATAAAACACTCAACCCTATTTCAACGAAATCCGAAAGAGATTCTATTCTTATAGCAGATATGTTAAAATTGATTGATATATTCTCTGATTGTACCTACTAAGCAAAAAAGTTAATAAAATTAAAATTATTTATATATACGTACGTAAGAGAGTGTGTGTGTGTGTGTGTTTGTGTAAGCGCACGTGTGACAACAAGCCGATATTTTCAGTTTTTTTAATTATCGAAAAATCTGAAGGATGACCTGGGGATTGGATTATCTCATGTGTCAAGTACGAGTAAAACATATTTTTTTCGAATTATCGGGCGTAATATTTAGTTTAAAGTAATTGAACTGAATAAATATTTGTTTCATGATAACCGACATATTATAGATGCAACACAGACATATTTAAAAATTAGTTTTGAAGTTTTATCTGGTTTTTCTTAACGAGTTTTGGCATATCACTCTTAAACGAAAATGAAGGGCTGCCTTCTTTATTGAGTGAAATCGGAAAAATAGAAGGGGAGGGGGAGTAACTAGAATGTCAAGTGCGACCAAAAATAACACTGCACAACAAAAAAATATTTTTTGAATGTTTCCTACACTAAGTTAGTCTATTTCTACTAATTTTGGGGTGATAAAAACGAAAATAACATTGAAAAATTTTTATTAGCTCTGGTTTTTGAGATATACAGCACTTAATCTTAAAGAGTTGTTATACTATACGTGAAAAGTGAAAGTACAAAAAACAATATTGTTATGATTCTTTTAGAATATTTTAAGTACAAAATTGATTTAAAAAAACATTATTCTTAGTGTTTTGACAAATAAAAGAGGTTTGTACCAACAAATACGTGCGTACAATTGACAAACTCGCAAAGGTTATGTTTACTACTTATGAACAGCTGATGAGAGGGGTGTTATGTAAACAAACATGTGTACCAACTGTTGGTGATGAAATATTTCATTTGTTGAAAACTCAATATATATATAATAGAATGATACTATGTCTTGAAAACAAGAGCTAATATATAATTTTTATGGTCATTTTCGGTTTTAACACGTGGAAATACATTAAAATCAGCTAATTTCAACCCCGAAACAAAAACTTTGTTGTTCAGTGTAATTTGTATCGCTGTAGCGGCCGTAATATTTGCTTTAGAATAACAAAATTCTACACAGATTCGTTTATTGATAAAATGAATATCCTCAGAGGAGATCCACTTGTCGATAAATAAAAGCTTGTGCCGAGCCATTTAGAATATGGTGGTGACCCCTAAGGGGTCGAAAGAGAGGCTAAAAAAAAATTCGGAATTACAGAGCTAAATTTAATTATTAAGATTGGAGTTTTTTTTTCTTAACCCTCTATGTTAATTGAACGGTCCGAGTTGCTTATTTCAATGAAATTTGTCAAGTGACTTTGAAATGCGAAAAAAAAAAAAAAAATCGCTTTTGATAGATACATTATTGCGTCAGAAAATTCAGTAATTTCAATGCAATCTCTTCCATTTAAATTTTAAATTTAACCCACAAATTAGAGTCAATAATCACATGAAATAATTATTACTGTTGAGTATGCATCAAATGTATTAAACCTTGAGGAAGATATGAGCTCACACATTGTTTATTGAATTTTACTTATTTCTCAATTCGCCCTAAACTCATCGTAAATCAATTGAAAGTCAAGTTAATTCCTGTTTTGTTTTATCGTGACAGCCAGGTGTTGCCTTTGTCAAATAACTTTTAATTAACTGGCGATGCCAGGAGGGCAAAACCTCTGGTAAATAAGTGAAAATTCAATAAATATTGTGAAGCCGGAGTCATTTATCTCCCTTAATTTAATTAATACATAAAAACAACAGATACTTAACAATAGGTTTGATCAAAAGTCATTGTTCATATAAAAGTTATTTTAGTAATGCTTTTATTTTCCTTTTTATTCTTACCACCTTTCTTCATGAATTAAAGGTTTCAAAGCTTTCAATTTTATAATTTTATAAATATTGGGGGGGGGGGAGTGTTTGATTTGCACTTTTTACTTGACCTTAAAATAACCCTTACATACCAGAAATTATTAAGTTTATTGACCATACTTCCCAACGTAAATTAATTAATTTTGTTTTTTATTTTGTGACAATTCAAACAGTAATGAATCAAGTGTTAATAAACTTCTAAAGTGTAACAGAATAAAAAATAGTAAAAGAGAATATAGAAAAACAGAATAAAATAAAATATATAAAATTACTAAGTAGGATCATGAAGAAGGAATAACTAATAAAGCATTTAGAAGGAAAAATTGTCTGTATACGTACAATTTACACATATAATAAGAGAACGAATAGGAACTATTCACTTGAATTGTATTCAGTTTAGATACTAATTAACAGAAAGATTATATTTTTAAAAAGTGGAACAGTTTTAAGTATAATAAATTTAACTTAAGCTAAATCCGAATGAATATAGCAAGGTTTGTTTAAATAAATAAAAAAAAAAGGTTTTAAATAAAAAATAAATCAATACAAAGAAATTATTATCTCTATCCACATAACCATTCGCATTGACAATACATTACGCCTCACCATGACCTATTGCTAAGAAATCATTCTTCTTTAAAATATCTCCCATTTTTTGTCAAATATCTCTCTGGCGTTAGTGATCAAAGGTTGACACACCATTATCAATATTTGTCATGCAACGAAATCGAACTAATAACATTCCAAACTGAATCAAAATTAAAACTTAGCTTATATAATATTAAAAATATGGCCTCTAAACCAATAAATAAGATACAATAAAATAGGGGTTTATCTGAAACTCAAAATTGAACTAGGAAAATTTGAGTATGCTCTATCTGGTGCGAATTGTACTTAAGCAGAATTAAACTTGGCAAAAAAAAAAAAAAATGAAATTGATTCTAAAGATATCTTTTTTCTAAATAAAGAAAATTACTAACCAGGAATAGAGTTAAAATAAAATCTACAAATTTAGTTGAAAATATTCAAGAAACTCAACGAATCTTGTTACTGAGTAAAAACAAATATTTTACGACGAACCTAATTATGGATGAAAAATAGAACATATGTTTTTACCAGAAATTAAGATTATAATTATTGAGGAAATGTCTTGGTTAGTGTAGTTTATGCATGAAGGAAATCATATTTATCAAGAGGTCAAGATTTTCTAGCCATTGAAAGAGTGGTGTAACTAGAGTCAAATGACGCACAAATAATGGGATTATGTCAAGAGACTAAAGTTATGGACGAAGATCTGTAACAGTAAACTCAAGTACTACATTTAGTAAGGTAACATGAAAACTAATCAAAGGTCTTAAAAAAGTATTTTATTACAGGGTTTAAGAATTACAATCAAAAGGAAAGCGAATCTAAAATTGGTTGAGAAATAGAGATTTTATATGTAAACTGTCCAAGCACTTGAAATAATTTTTTAGATACTCTGGATAAGATGAAGTATTGAGTGTGGGTTTAGTCTGTTTAGCCCAACGTAATAAGATATGACGACCTCTTTGGACAAGCTTTTATCGATAAATACAAACCTTACCAGTGCCATGGGAAACAGAAGCATTTCTGAAAGATAGCCCAGTGGCTTTTTGCTATTGTTAAATTTTCACAGTTACTGTACATTCCATTCCTCCAAGGAGAACATGGTATAAAATCACTAATGTAAGTGGGAGAGTGACGGGCTTTTATATGTGATCGCGATTCACAGGTAAAGTTTTATAAAAATAATTCTGAAATATTTATAAAATTTAATGGTCGATTACTGACGGAAAATAATGAGCAAAATTGAAATATTTATTTAAGAAAATAATTGGCTTAGTAAAAAGAATGATTTTTTTTTTTTTTTTTTTGCTGTGTTAGCCTCCCTTGCAACCACTTAGGGTCATTATGGGGAGGGGCTATCTACAGGTTGCCACCCCATTTTAAACACCCATGGCTCAGGACAAGCTTCCATTTATAAATAAAAGATTGACCTGGGCGGGATTTGAACCCGCGGCGTCAGGATTGCGAGACCGGTACGGATCCCCTGAGCTAGCCTGGTGCCCTAATAAAAGAATGAAAATACAAATTATTTATATATTTACTATTGATAATTATATATTACTACTGCGCATGAAGTATGTTTCATGGGTTTTCTGGTACACCCTATCTGCTGAGAAAGCAGCGACCCGTTCCTCGGCCACACGGTAAGGAATGATCCGATCTGGAGGATGTGGTCATTGACCGCAACCGCCTACCAGATCACGTCAGCTATATCCTTGCAATGCTTATCAAGAGCGGTGTAGAAAACCTCTATTTTTCCTTCAGTTATTTATAGCTTGGTGGGTAACATTAAATTTACAGTGGCTGTAAAAAAAAAAAGGGAATTTTCCCCCTTCGAGTTTATAAGTAATGAGGTGCCCTAAATACATTTGAAACATTTAAGGATCTTTGTGAGTAAGAGTACATCCAACATTAGTGGTAACTAATTTCCTCCAGATAAATGCAGAAAGGATGTCTTCATGAATTTACATATGCATGAGTGTATGTACATGCAATTATAGAGGACTTTGGAAGTATCACAATAATATTGCTTCTATATAATTGCTGGCTGGTGGAGGTTCTCAATCAATGATGGGTGATATAAATGAGAAATGGTCACAAACCTCCACAATTCAAACATTTATGTTAAATGCCGAGTGCTTTCAAAGGCAAGCTTCATTTTCAGTGCTCTAAGTTCGAGGTGAACTCTGGACCAACTTAGAGCACTGAAGATAAGGTGTGGGCCTTGAAAGCGCTCTGCATATAAAATAAATGTGTGAATTGTGGAGGTTTTTGACTATTTTTTATTTATTTTACCCACTCTTTATCATAATAGTATTATTATTATATAATATTCGGCGTTACAGCCATTATTGAGGTTTATCCTCCTAAATCCGCTTCCTCTAGTCAGTCCTGTTTGCAGGAGCAACCTTCCAATTTCGCAGCTTCTGGCTTCTTCGACCACGCCATCCACCCATCTCATCTTGGGCCTACCCACTCACCTCGTCCTGTGTAGTTACTCCTCCTTGGGTAATTCCTCATTTGACATCTTAACTACTAGGCCAACCAACCTTAGATTGATTATTCTGATGATGTTTGATGATTTCTTGAAAAAGATATTTCATTTACCGGTTTTTCCTTCTACTCCAGGCCCCTCTCTCTTGGAGCGGGCCGACAATTCGCCGGGGTATTTTTCACTCGAAAACTTGCAACTCGGAAGACTCATAACTAGTCAAATTTTGCTATACAGAGAGTATAGAACGGTAGAGAAGAAGAATATGAATTTTTTTAACAATATTATAAATACAATATAGAACTGATTGCACTTTAAGGGTTATCATATATCATAAATAAATCTCTATAGCCTTAGTAAGCTATTGCAAATAGCTTTATAGATCTATCTATGGACGATGGGAACAGAAACAACAAGAAATCATTAAAACAAACAATCCTGTACCACTGTGTTTATGCTTTTTAAAAACTAAACCAATTATAGATTTTTTATTATTTTTTCTTCTTTCTTTTACAAAACTTATACATGGAAAGTAAGAGAAAGGGAAAATAACTAAAAACTAATGAAAATATGTCGAAAGCACCTTTAAGCGATCCTAATTTCATGAAAACTTTAATTGTAACTTTTTCACTATTACTTTACTTCATGAGGTAAGATTGGTCATGGAATTCAAAGAAATAACAAATAATAAGTAAACTAATAAGTTTTTATTATTGCCAACGTTTCGGTCAAAATGTCAGGCCTTCTTCAGGAGGAGATGGAGGATGAAAGTCCCCTGCTCTAGGATAAATAAATCATGACTACCATCACGGAGTAATCATGAAGTCGTGATTTGCTGAACTTCAATGGTTATGTAGGGAGAAGACAATCATACCAATCATTGCGACATTACATAAAGCCAACTTCTAGTGAAAAAACTTAGTTTGCAAGGAGCTTCGGTGCAGGGAGGTCATCATCAATCCATCCATCACTTTGCCCCCCAAGAAGTTATGAAAGAAGATAGTTTCAGAAGATGCCTCTAGCCTTCCCCAGAGAGAGTGGATTGTATTCTCTCCTTCTAATGACCTGCATTTCCCTAGTCTTCCTTCTTTTCCCAAGTCATCCTAAGGATCATTTGCCGTCGAAAAAGAAATCACAGCCATCTCCATCTGAACAGTTGGAAAATATTCAAATTTTCGGCTATTGTATGGCGAGTCCCAGATATTCTATTCATGTCCCGAAATATTAAAGTAAAAAGTAATTAGATGATTTTTGTTGGGGTTCGGTTAAACTAGATTCAAAAAAATAAAAATTTTTAAAAAAAGTATATTTAAAAAAAAAATTATCTGCCGAAGTTTTGGCTTACATTGTAAGCCATCTTCATGATAGCCCTGAAGATGGCTTACAATGTAAGCCAAAACGTCGGAAGATAATTTTTTTTTAAATATCCTTTTTTTGTTTTTTTTAATTTGTATTTTTTGAATCTATCTTAACCGAACCCCAACAAAAATCATCTAATAATAATAACTACGGTAAAAAAAAATCTCCATTTAAGTAAGGTATAAGTTTTACGTTGAGTACACGACTTTGCTTGCGTGATAACATTCAAAAGTCTACACATATGTCAACATTAACTTCGAACTACGAACTTCCCTTATTGAGTGATGTGTGGCTCACCCCCTGAAGATGAAAACACCAGCATTTTGTGAAAAATCGAGAAAATAAAATAAAAGTTTCTTAAAATTGGACTAAAACTAGAAGTATTCGCTTGGAATGGAAAATATATTATTCTATATACTATAATTACATAGTATTACATATATTTATAAGTGTATGAACGCAAACAAAAAAAAAATATAATTATTAAACTGATTAAAATTTTGATCTGCAAGGGAGAAGAGAAAATATTTTCTTTTAAACACCCATTCAAATCTCCACTGGATGACACATTTGGGCCACCACTTCTAGAGGTCAGCCCACGGTCAGATCCAACTGATGTAGGCGGTGGAACAAGACTCACCTGCAATGCGTATAACTGTACCAACACATCAGTTTTAGCACTAATAGATATTGATTATAATGAAGTTACGAGTACTGTTACCTCTCGGCTGAGGTCATAAGTTCCAATCGCATTACCCCAACTGGTTAGAATAGAGTGGTAACTAATGGGATTAATTACTTCCATTAGTTATGCCCATATACATTCCTCACTATAATTAGATACCATTATAAAGTAAAAAAAAATAACATTCAAAACTATTAATTGAAAATTGAAATATCTTTTAAAAAATTATTTATTATTTATTATACAGGCAGATAATCCTTCTTTAAAAAAAATACATTTTTTTAAATTGTGTTTTTTTGGATCTACCTCGACTGAATCCCAACTAAAATCATCTTAGAATTATTTATTATATTTTAAAAAATCAGAATTTATCCCTAAATGCGGATTATCTTATTTTTAGCTCTTTCGTGACCAGTAAATTGACACTATTACTATGAAAGTTTATAGATACATAAATACATTGAAAATTAAATCAACTCAAACGTAAAATATTCTGTCAATGGACAAAATAAAATAAAATTAAGAAATTTAATTTTTTGAATATTTTTTTTTTTTTGGTATTTAATCCCACGTAAGTTTTAACAATTTTTAGTGCAAGGGAACAGAATAAAAAATCTAACTGTCCCAATCAGGACTCGAACCTGGATCTCCTGCTATCCGGGCCGGTGCATTTATGCTCTCGACACTAGTGCGGGGAATTTAATAACTTATCACACTTGTCCTGGCAGCATAAATGGCAAATTCACCGGCCCGGATCGCAGGAGATTAAGGTTCAAGTCCTGGCTGGGACAGTAAGATTTTATATTCTGTTCCCTTGAACTAAAAATTGTTAAAATTAAGAAATTTTAAATATAAATGTGTCTTGAATACAACTTTAAGTATTGGCGGTATGTAGTACAGAACAGAAAACTCCTGTAGCAAAAACAATTAGCATTTGTCCTCCCCCACTAGAAGGAAGAGGCTTGAGGTGTAGGGAGGGGGCTGAGGAGCTCAATCCAGTCAAGAGGGAAGGGGAGGGAGCAACCCTTATATTACATTTCAGAAGGGGTGGATAGGGGAGAAGAGACACCACTCTCAGCCCTACCGATCACTTTCATTCACCCATAAGTGCTACGAATCAAGCACAAGAAAAGCTATGCTCAGCTTAAGCTGAAGTTTAACTATATGTTTTACCTATATTTAATTTACTTGTTTACTTTTAAAAATCCGTACGTAGGAGGCTGCTTAATCTTAACTAATTTCCAATGTTTCACTAAAGATAGACACAAATAAAAAGAAATATAAAAAAAAAAAAAAATAAGCTAAATTAAGCTTGGCTCCAGACTGGCCGTGCAAGAAGTAACAATGATAAAAAAAAATAAGAGGTCCTGCCCAACCCACAAAATTACCAACCTAAATATTCTGGCCAACCAACCTAAATATTTTCCCTAATATCTATTTTTTGTAAAACAGTTAGAACATAATGTTTTACACTTAACATGTCCTATGAAGAGTTTTCGTATCTCAAACTATAATAAAGATACTGACGATTTTTTAAATTTGGTCCTCATAAACTGACACTATTTTGATAAGCCCCCCCCCAACCTTATGCATTACTAACCCATTAAAAAATAAATAAAAAATTACATAATGAATTAAGTATTTGTATTTGAAAAATTCTTAAGAATAACGTGTAATATATATACAGACATATTTAATTTTTACAAAATACATTTTTTAGTCTCTCAAATGTAGAACAAAAGAAAATGTATTTGTTAAGATGTGTAATGTCATGTACCAAAATTAAAAAGTATTATTCAGCCGAAAACTTTGTTTTCAATTACATTTTTTATTACATGCAAAGAAGAGAACATATTCAAAAAAGAAGAAAAGTAATTGAAAAACGATCAACAATATCATCAATAAAATAATATACTTTTTTCGCGAATACCTAATAAATATGACTTATCTACAGTACTTACGAAAAACAATTGTGTATCTAATGAGGTAACTTACCTGAAAAAAAAAGAAAAGAAAGTTAAATAAGAAAAACAAATAAAAGTGATCTATATTAAAGAGTATCAAGACATAAATATATACATATATTTTTATGTAAATAAATGGTATAAGTAAAAATTTATTCTGGGGAAATTTGTCAGGGTTTCGGCCAGGATCAGAAAAATAAAATACTTCAAACTACCTTCAAATTACAAATAATTATAGATAATTTTATTTTTCTGAAAACCAACCTTCGACCATAAAAATTTATTATCAATAATAATGCAAGAAACTATTTTCTTATATATATATATATATATATATAGTTCATATTTAGGAGCAGAACCGAATACCCAACTCGAATAATAATCGATTATTCAAAATATGTATCGGTAATAAAATGTATGTATAAGTGAGCGTAAAGGAGGTATAGATCTCAGTGGTATCCCCAAGAGTGCAAAGTACCACACCAGGTAGCTAAAGATCACTCAGGGCTAGAAAGGCAAAAAAAAAAAAAAAATTTAAATACACATAACCTGAACAATTAATCGAACGGTCAGTGTGTTCCTGAATGAATGAATAAGTTTTCGAAGAAAAAACAAGAGACAAGGACTGGTCAATTAAAGGCTGAATGAAGACTCACTTGGGAGTCGGGAGTTAGAGAACGGAAGATCTAGTCAATGGGCACTGATAAGGATCTCGTTCATGACTCACTGACTCTGACAGTTCTGTCGACTCTTCCCTCTCTACCGCGGCTTTTAGGGCGTTGTAGGTAACCTATATATTCAATATTCTCCTATTATTAAAAGTTTTCATTGTCTGCTAACTTAAGAAGTTTTCTTGAATGAAATGTTTAAAAACAATGTAAACTTTATAGATACCGTATAAAATGGCATCCTTTATTTCTGGGCAATCTTTTTTCTTATTTTACTTTTACTCACTAATTTTAACATAACATTTATAATTCTTCTAAATTATAAATGTTATGGATAACATTCTTATCCATTCTTCATAGATCCAAAGAGTTAAAAAAAAAAAAAAAAAAAAATCTTCATGAGGATAAATAAAACACCAATTAAAAATATTTTAATGTACAAGCTCCTATTAAAAAAATCGGCATCATGTACTTTCTTGATCTTCGGCCAATAGACACAACTCTATTTTCCGGGACTAAATTGGAGACAATTGATGGAGTACATAAAACCACAAGTAACTCAGAAAGAATTCTTAATGATTCACTACAAAGTGACATAAATAAAAGTAAATGATAAAATGCCTACTACTTACAAAGCCTGGCTCTAGACTGGCCGGAAAGGAAGAGTGGGGGAAGCCATCGTACATTTATTTCTAGATATCTTAATTGAAAAATGTTATAGCACATACAATATAGAAAATTACACATTACAACAATTATATTCTAGAACCTTATTCGTTAATGAAATAACAACGAAGATATTAGGATAGTAAATTTTGGTTTTCTTCTAAACCCCCACTCTCCTTCATCAGATCTAAACAAAAAAATGAATTCCTTTAAGGGTTTGTAACAAGAAGCCTAAATACCTAATTTTGTTTCTAAATATAAAAATAAGAGCTCCAACACTAAATTTCATTTACAAATATTTTTCTAAAAATGTTTAGAAAATGAATTTTACAGATATTATGTTATATACATTGTTTTTGTACATTTCTGACCGTAACATGGCTATTTTGGCGATTTTTGAATTTAGTCATCACTTAAACTCTTTTCCCCTTAGCGATTTCAGCAATTAAAGAACTCATTTGACGGTTTAAAAAAGTAAGTTTAAANGTACATTTATTTCTAGATATCTTAATTGAAAAATGTTATAGCACATACAATATAGAAAATTACACATTACAACAATTATATTCTAGAACCTTATTCGTTAATGAAATAACAACGAAGATATTAGGATAGTAAATTTTGGTTTTCTTCTAAACCCCCACTCTCCTTCATCAGATCTAAACAAAAAAATGAATTCCTTTAAGGGTTTGTAACAAGAAGCCTAAATACCTAATTTTGTTTCTAAATATAAAAATAAGAGCTCCAACACTAAATTTCATTTACAAATATTTTTCTAAAAATGTTTAGAAAATGAATTTTACAGATATTATGTTATATACATTGTTTTTGTACATTTCTGACCGTAACATGGCTATTTTGGCGATTTTTGAATTTAGTCATCACTTAAACTCTTTTCCCCTTAGCGATTTCAGCAATTAAAGAACTCATTTGACGGTTTAAAAAAGTAAGTTTAAAATCTATTATAAAAGTCACTTCATAGTTCATAAGTTTCACTTCCTTTTGAAAATCAGTTAAAACTGTTTTCTTAGGAAGGAATACAAGAACCGTGTGTCTCTCTCTCACCAGTAGCCCAGAGTCCTCTTAACTTTCCATGCTGGTAATCATGGAGAAAGACATTCGCTGGAAAATGTCCAGGATGGCAAATGGCCTCCACGAATCACAACAAAAAGAGCCATTCTCTTCTGCCTATAATAGGCTGGTGACATCAAACCTGGAGAACTACGCCTGGACATGACAATGCGTCATTTCAAGACCTGCCACCGACCAAATCTCTACCAGACATAAATCCTTTAACAAAAAAGTAAAAAAAATTTTAAAAGTCCTTTTTTTTTTTGTCCCTAGCTGGGGCAGTTAGATTTTTTATTCTACTCCCTAGCATTTAATCGTTTAAAATTCCTTTTCGGAAAGTGATATATATTTAGTTTACTTCTTTGCATGTATCTAAATTGTTTTTATTATCAATAAGTAATTTATGAATCTATTTAAGATGTGTATCATATGTAAATAAAACTCAGTCTATTAAAAGATAAAATTTATTAAGTAAAGTAAAAATGGCGAAACTACCCGAGAAGAATTCAAAGATAAAGACTTGACTACTTCCGCAAATAAAAACTTATTTTATTTTATTTTTTTAATACTTTTGTATGGTTACATCTGTCAAAATTTAAGCTTGTATGTTTTAAGTATTCACCGTAGGAAGGAACTGAAATTATAACCTGCACACAATTTCATAGTCACATCAATAAATTTTCTCCACAGCTCAACGGGATAAGACAATAAAAGAAAGAGAGAAGCAAGCTAAGAAAAAACCAATTTACGCTAAAACCATTAGGAACCATTTTGCAAAATAGATGCTAAATTTTATTCAATGCTAGAAAATAAAAACAATACCTTTAATTGAATTAAAGTATTCCATTCATGACTTTGCCATGGGTTCTTGCTAATCAATCAATGAATCCCTATTTGAGTCCTTGACAAATTAAGTGAAGGCAATACATCACTTCCCTCCAGCTAAGCGTGATTTCACAATCCTTTTCGCGCCATAAATCTTCCAATTTATTTCTGTTTAGAGTGTTTCGGGGGGGGGATTGAGGTCTAAAGGGGGAAAAAAAGAAGGATGTTTTTCCTACTTTAACAAAGTGCATAAAAGATGTATGTCACGGACGCTAGCTTAATAAATTAAAGATATTTCACACATATCGTTAAAGATAATCATAAATTAAAGTTCCAGATGTACAGATTTTTATATCATACAAGATAATGGGGGTAAAATTTATGATCTTATCAGTTAACTCTACCTGTCCAGAAAGGAAGAGTATGGGAAAGGTTGAATGTTGACAGCTAAATTATGAATTTATTATGTGCTACGGATCAATAATAATTAAGAACAAAGATAAATTGAAGTTAATTTATTACAACAAATAAGTACACCTACTATTTATATCTAACAATCCTACCTACTGTTTACTAATTAATAAATAAATAGAAAAGATAAATAAAAGCTAATTAACAAATATATAATAATGAAAAAATGTGTTTCTTTTCAAAGAGGCCTCAGGACGCCCGCTAATTATTGTCACTTATTTCCTCACTGTCACCGGAACTGTAAGGCCGTGTTTAACCTCTGACACGGAATCTGCCACTGACACTGACTCGGGGGCCGCTGGTGAACCGCGTTTATAACTTCGTGGAAGGGACGAGTCAGGCCTAGAAGAATCTAATAGCTATTTCTGAGTAACCATAATTTCCCTTTGTCAAGTAAGGTAGCAGGTGGCATTCTTCAATTGGCCCCTTCTCATTCAGTTGTTGTCCTCTCGTCACATCATTCGCTTGTCTTTAACAATATCTTATTATTATTGTTTTTTTTTTAAATAAATAAACAATAACCTTTTAATAAATAATTTTTTTTTTAATGGCATGCTATTTCGTAAAAACAGTAAATTACAACAATTCAATATAGTCTCCCACTAATCAAATTTTCGTCAAAATTAATTAATTCATCAGTACGCAATAGAAAGAAAGAAATTTGGTTTCAATAACCAAAAATTAGGGGCTTGGCTTCGTTCGACATACGAAATTTTGTTTTTGAATAATTATACATCATCCTAATCCATTAGCACAGACCCCTTCCTCAAACTCCAACCCCTACAACCCTCCCTTTTTTCATCGTAATCAAATTACGAAATGTTCTTATTTTAACAGAATGTAATAAATAAATAAAACAAAAATATATATA
>KZ806922.1:1117227-1128200 GCA_000696205.2 Oncopeltus fasciatus | reverse complement strand
TATATATATATATTAAAAGTAAAAAGTAGAAATTGTAGTTTGTTTACGAATTAATGAATGCACACTGGAGTATTAAGTAATTCGTATTTACAGCAGAATAATACCATTGGTTTCGTATACCAACTATTAACCAACATATTCCATACATCTAAATCTAAATTTTTTAAACTTATTACTCTGTAGAAATATAAATCAAAGAATGCTAGATTAGCTTAAAATCTATTCTGTTGAACGTTAAATTTAAAGTTTCTAATTGAGCAAAATCGGTCGAACAGAAGGGGGGATTACCTAAAATGTCAATGGACAAAAAAAATGTATTTGATGTAGCGGGCCTTTTATGTAGTTTTCTTAAATAAAATGAAACTCGAATGAGATTGATTTTTTTTTAAAAAAGACTTATTGAAAAAATTGAATAGTTAACAGTGGGGTTTAACTCTAGCAGAAAATTTCAAATGAAAGAACAAGAAGCTACAATTAGTTGTTTTCTGAACAAAATTTGGCACGAAGCTTTAAAATTCAAAAATAATTTTTGAATTTGTTCTTGAGCTAAATTAGTCCAGAATTTCCTTCGTTTCGGCAGTTACTGCGGGTCGGACTTATTAAAATTACTAATCTACTGATAAGTAGAGTAATCAAGTATAAGATGCTTGCAGGAATACGAAGGAATAAGTAATACAAATAGATGGAATGGAGATGAGAAAACTTAACGCAGAATTAAAGTAAATTTGTAATTTAACTGATGCGGGGGACACAATTTAAGGGCAGCATTAAATGCCTTATCTCCAGGAGGCAGCTTTGCTAATGAGGCGTATAATTTCCAAAATGGCTCGTATCAGCAAGAGAGCAGGCCTGTTGTAGCTGGATTAGGGTGGAAGAGCTAATAATAATGAATGTATAATACATATTTTATTCAAGCAAATATATTTATAAATTTACGAACATCCAATTTTGTTTGACTTATTTTGTAAATACATATATTCCGGTTATCAAGTGCAGCTACTTTTTATTATATAGGGAAAGTCCTGGAATTTTGATCTAGCTGGCCCTTGAAATCTACCCTTAGGTCATTACGTAACTATAATGTAGTTAAGTCCCGCAAATGTGTTATCAGCAAATAACTAGGAGGAAAAGCAGATTATTCAAATTGGTACCATGACGGGAAAAATTTTGACAGATCCAAATAAAAATTGTATATATATTTGCAATTTTTAAAATAATGAACATGAAATCGTAAATAGCTAAAATCGGTCTAGGGGACGGAGAGTTTCGAGGGAGAACAAAATTTAAAATCTAAATAACTTGATCATAACGCATATTAATAAAGATATTTAAAAATGTAATTTCGAGTGTTGCCCGGTCGGTACTTTGACTTTTCTAATTTATGTGTCCTGTGTGACGAACAATTTATTCAGCAAATCCCTCATAAAAGTCACTATGTAACAATATTAATGTACATATTGTCTAGGAACGATCCTTGAACAGTGAGAAACGAGTTCCTTATGAGCTCTGTAGGTGATTTATAGATGCAGTCGCATGTAATGCAACTACAACACCTCTAAGTGCACTTCCCGAGAAAGTGCATCTCTCATGTGCAGCCCTGGGAATGCACTGACATTTCTCGCCATCATCGGACATGAATGCCAGTCGCCCGCAGGAAAAGTGTCATCTGGAGGCTGCAGTCAACATTTCCGGAGTACAGATAACCATAGAGTACAGGCATGAAATAGAGATGACACGGGAAGTAAACCAGTGTTTTTCCAAAATGTTGTTTGCCAAAAAAAAGGTTATGTGGGTTGCCGATGTGTGCGGGAGACTTATTTAATCACACAAGCTGCAGAGGGCGAAGAGAGCAAAAGGTAGGATACCTAAGGCTGGCTCTAGTCTGTTTGGGAAGAAAGGAAGAAGGATGACCTCGTTCTAAGATCAAACGCACGTTCAACTGTTTTCTATTCTCTTTACGCCTACAAAAGGACAAAGCAAATCTAAAGAAGTGTGCGGGTATTTTGCATATTCGAAATATTTCCTTTCAATTAAGAATAACATGCTATGTAATAATAAAAAAATAAAATAAAAAGGCTTTTTAAATATTCCGAATCAATAAAAGGTGTTTGTTATCATCGTTGTGACGAAATATATGTACAGCAATGCGGGAGGTTGAAGGACATGGAGGTGGTTCATGTGAGAGAAAGTAATGTTTTTTTTTTCAACGTGAAGGCTATAATGTTTAAAAAACGAAATTGCGATAAAAGATACTTTTCTAATGTTTGTATTTACCGTTTCTTCTTCCGGGTTGGACCGTGTCAAGTTGTTGATATTTGCCGAGCTTCCGCACATCCTGTGATGGCTTCTTCAGGGCTGAATAGAGAATGAGAGCTGTTTTTAAAACCCAGGTGGTATATATAAAAAAAACAGCTCTCATTCTCTATTTAGCCCTGAAGAAGCCATCACTGGATGTGCGAAAGCTCGGCAACTATCAATAACTTGACACGGTCTAACCCGGAAGAAGAAACGGTAAATACATCTGACGACCGTCGAAGCCTACGTGAACATTTTCTAATTTTTTTTTTTTCATTTCTATTTTATTTTATTTATTTAGAAAAATTTTTGTTAGAGGGGGGTGAGGAAATGACTCAGTTACTGACCCACCCTTATGGATCAAGATGGGCTCGTTGCATGAAGGGCCTAATTCTATTCCATCAGCCTGTACCATTCAACTGTAATGAAAGGGATTAGGGGGAGTGGGGGGTGACCTCTACCAAATTCACCCCCTGTTCTCTGGAAACCCCAGATATGCTTCCTCCCACTAGTGTCTGTTGGGAGAGGGGGTCCTGACCACAGTCGACGACCATCTTCTTTTGGATACTGTCTAAAAAAAAAACAATCTTTCTGAACACATTGAAGATCTGGGGGAAATTTCTATGGAATAAAATCGACGGATTATTAAATTGATAGATTAACTAACCGAAAATGTATAGCATAAATTAGTAGAGGTTTATTGGTGTTCGGTAATAAATAACGATAAATAATGCTGTAGTAAAAAAAAGAAGGTTTTAAGTAAAATATATTTAATGTTATCTGTTCAAAGGGAGAGTTTTTTTAACCATAAATATTATTAATAAATTTGTTGGGGTTCGGTCAAGGTTGATCAAAAAATTAAAATTTGAAAAGTGTGTATTTTTTATATCTGCCGACGTTTCGGCTTACATTTTAAGCCATCATCGCTGATGGCGAGAAGTGACGTGTTGTCACCTGGATCAATATTCGTGGCAAACAGACATTGCCAAAAGGAGACAGATTTTTGCCAAAATCTTCAATTTTGAACATAAGAGAATAAAATTCAATTCAGATAAAAGACACACTTTAACAAGAATAAAAACAAATGACACCTGTCAAAGACAGCTGATGGCCAATTGACGATAAAAGAGTACTACATTCATCTACAAAAAAAGAAACTGATTGAATAGTCTAAAAGATAAAGCAAACCTACACAAAAAAAACAGGAAAAAGTCGAGGTAAAGTACAATAGGAAAGCAAGAGACAAAGACATAAACTTGATTGGACTCGAAATATTATCTAATCTGCAACACTTCATGTATATCGTCTTCAAATACCCGTGACAGTATTTAGAACACAAATAAAATGCAATAAAGAACAAAGAAATTACGTAAAACATTCAGAAAAGATTTTCGTTGGAGCACACAAGGCGAAGTGTACGGGTTAGAGTTTGAGAAGTTCTGACAAAATTGGATTGTGTGTTGAAAAGACAGGAGGATGAGAAGAGGGTCAAATAAAAACAGAAAATTTAAGTGGAAAGTGGTGTTGAACGCTTAACAAGGGGCATTTGTAATGAGCGAATGGAGCGTCTTTTGTTAAGGGTGGTTTTTACATGAAGGACATCAACAACCCAGGACTATAGTCATAAGCCAAAATGTCCAGAACAATTTTATGTATGTGTATTCTGTGTACTCATGCTGTCATCAAACAATTTCGTCCAAGCAGACAAGGTGAGTTTTGACTGACAAAGCTGAGCGGTTATAGACGCGAAAACAAACAAACAGAAGCGAAGGGAATATCACATAAACAGGATGGTTTTTACACTTCGAACGCCAACAACTCCAGATCAAACATACAATCCAAAAAAAATATATAAAATGTATTATTAGGGAAAGAGATTATATATCTGTAAACTGGAGTGGACATAGTGGATTCATTTCGGTCTCCCAGCAAACTAAAGTGTATAAAAAAAGTTCTTACACACAGACACACACATATATATATACACAAAAAAATACTAAGAGTTATTCATCACTTTATATTAACTCAATATGTTAAACAGGAATCACATTTTTTTTTGTGTGTGTGTTTAATTTAATGAAACAGCCAGGCATCAGTAATGAATTAAATATCATTTAAATAACTCGATGTGTGAAACTTTTCAAAATAAGAATTATTTGCAATTAGAGATAAAATAATACTCTTATAAATATTTATTTGGCTGTGGTTTAAGGTCCTACGTAAATTTTAAACAATTAATGAGATAAAATAGAACAAAATAATCTACTCAAAAGAAAAGTTTTTTTTTTACCGTAGATATTATTATGACATGATTTAAGTTGGTGTTCGGTCAAGGTTGATCCAAAAAAAAAAAANTCCCTTTTTTTCCTTTGTCCTTTTATTGCCCTCTCTTGTAACAGGCCGCTTTCCATTTACACCTTCCGCCTGCCTTGTACCTGCTACCCCCACTCCCTTTTACTTCAAAATTCATAATGTCAGTCATGGAAATGTGAACTTAGGGACAGGACGTCCTCTCTCGTCTTCACGATAGCCCTGAAGATGGCTTACAATGTAAGCCGAAACGTTGACAGATAATCCTTCATTAAAAAAATACATTTTTTTAATTTGTGTTTTTTTGGATCTACCTCGACCGAACCCCAACTAAAATCATTTAACAAAAAAATTTATCTGTCCCAGCCAGGACTCGAACCTGGATCTCCTGCTTGCTGGACCAGAAAGTTTACGTTACCACGAATCTGGGACTAATAGATTTTTGTTCTATTCTCTCTCATTAATTGTTTAAAATAATACTATAATTTCCCTTGAGTTAGAAATCAAAGAGCATTTATAAACGTTTAATATGTTATAGAAGAATACAAGTATTATAGAGGACGATTATACTTTATTAATAAAACAGCATCTATTTAAGAAAAAAATTAAATATTTCAGGAAAGTGTATTACATACAAAACAGCTGATACTAAATAATTTTACCTGATTGCACAACTAGTAAGGGACGAGTCGAACTGATATACTGACACTTAAAAAACACCGACAGTAGATAATTCACGATAAGATAACAACAGCGCGAAGCAATTTGTCACAGTTATTAATTGAAATAAATTAGTTCAAATACTCTACTGCATCAATGTCACTGTGTTCATGTAGGGGTATTTCTCTCCCTTAACCTTGAAAACTCATTACAACCGACATTATACTTAAATAATTAATTTATTGAAGTAATATATTTGAGTGAATGTAATTAATAAAGATAAATTTATTCTTTATTTAAATGAATTGGGAAAAAAACAATTAAATCAATATTACAAATTGGGTGAAAAATCGATGCTTTTGAACTACACCCTTGGATTTTTTTTTTTTTTTCCTTTTTTTTTGTTCACAGATTTGTGGGTAGGAAGAGAAGAATATTTACTGACAACCCTTCAAAGGAATTTTCAGCCATTTCAAAGGGAATATAATTAGGGATGAATGAAAAGGCATAAAGTATAGGTTACGTATAATTAACAGTCGTCATGGACGTTTCACCTACTTACCCATTGAAAGTAAAAAATGCTTTAATCTCAAATCACTAGATTCTTGATAGANTAATAAAATATATTATTAATTAAAGATGAACGGATAAACAAATAATTTTAAGGGAAATAAAACATAGAATGTTAAAAGGGGAGATAGCTTCGAAAGGGTGCCGACCTTGGTATACAAATTGTAAATAATGAATCTTGGGCAATATATTCCCATGTATTTCTCCCAAGATGAATGCCAAGACAATATGTATTTTCATCTTGCAAACGGCAGACTGTATGTGGATATTGTATTTAGAATTATATTTAAATTAATAATTTGGCTTGCGAATAATAAGCCACTTACAGATAGAATAATAATCATAATACCTGCTATTAAATCAAGTTACTAACATACGGAATAAGAAAGGTCTTACATGCGGAATAAAGCAAAATGCATTTTTTGTGCAATGTAATTGGATTCATTTATAATTAATTTCTCTCAGATTAAATAGTACAAAAATAAGAGAATAAAGTTAACTAAATAACGTTAAGTAGGTATATCATACAATTATAAAAGTGTAAAATGCACTATGCACTACATAAGCACACAAATTTAACATGTGTGTGTGTGACACATGACGTCGTTGATGTTACATGATTATATATCTTATGAATATGTGAAAACGAGTATGTTTAAATATGTACATTTTGTTTATGATTATGAGAACATTTGTATTGGAATTATAAATAATTGTGAAAACCATATATTGCATAAATTAACTACTTAATGAAATGGTTAGGTATTTAAAACATACATTTTCAATAGTGCGCCTGTTTAAAAACATTAACAAAGTATTTATCACTAAATAATCATTAAATAAAAACAATAATAAATATCCGAAACCTTCTTTATAACGTTAGTTTAGTTATTGCAAATTTGTAGAGGCTGGTAAATTGCCAGAAATATAAAGAAAAAGAGTTGGTACAGGAAGACCATATTTTTATTTTTCGTCAATAACCTATTCCACCAACAAATATCACTATTCCACTTTAATAAAACAATTAGTTATATTTTGAAATGAAATTCAGTCATATGCAATAGTAAAAGATAATCGCAACCTAAATGGGAGACAAAAATGTCTTATTAGTAAAAAATTTAGCAGTTATATTAGTAAAATCTCAGGACTGAGAGAAACAGGTTGAAAATAATTAATATTTACAGAAAAGATTACTAGGATGTCATAAATATTTTTAAAATTGTCTTAAGCATATTTAATCCTTGTATTGGTAAAATACGAATTTATAAATGTATTATAAACTATTAATTCTCATTATCCTTCATAATAGATACAGGCCTTCAAGAAATAATTATGAAATATGTTAATGGTAATGAAAATTAAAAAAATATAAATCTAGAATCAAAATAATAATACAAATATAGGAGAATGTATAAGAAAAATATAAAAATATTGGCTACTAAAAAAATAAAAAATATTAAAATTAGCAAAATTCGATCATTTGTTTATTTATTTTTTGGCAAAGATTCCTGAAATCCTCTTCAATATTAATTAATATTCTTATTTAGAAAATGAATAGAGCCAATATTGTCTCTGGTCTGACATGGCAAGCCTTTGAGATAAGGACATACCTACATATAGATATATAAGACACATATGCCTACCAGATATGTTCCTCACGGTGGGCGGTTTGGGTGGTTCGAGCGGCCGCGGCGTACAGGACACAAACACAAGACTTGTTGGTTACTGAGCGGGAAGCCTCGGGCCCCGGGCGGAGCGGGGAGGACTGCAGAGAACTCTACCGGAGGAGCGCTACAACTAATGCGGGAACACCGGTCCGCGATCAGCTGACTATTGCCATTCGCCGGTCGACACCTGTCCAGGGCGGAGTAACGCACAGACCACCTGGCGTACAACGGCTGTAGTATGCTCTTACCGCCTTCGTTCAATAGAGAGAGGCACATTAGGATCATAAATATGGTGACAGCGACTATTTTATTCCTAGCCAATGGTTTTTTTTTTTTTCCCCCATTTATTACGAAGGTTGTATGCATATGTATGTGTGTGTGTGTGTGTGTGTGTCTACATATATATATAATTTATTTATTTAATCTAAAATATATTATGTATACCACACATGTAAATATTAAGATAATGAAAATGACTTAAATCAATACAGACGACATGAATACACAAAAATTTCCTGCAGTTTCATAATCACCTATATTTATAAGTCTAATAGTTTCATGATCACCCTATATTTATAAGGATTTTTATTGTCATTTCATAATTATTTAAATTAATTAATATGAGCTCAGAACTGTTTAATACAAAAAAAAAAAAAAAAGGTGAAGTAATGAAAAATAAGTAGATTTCCCATGATTTATTGGACATGGGCAAACACAGATCACAATAAATGATTTAATATCAATAAGATAATGGGGGTAGATGGTAAAATTGCTTAAGTTGACTTTAGAATGCCCAGGAAGAAAGGAAATTGTCCAATATCCATAGTTACATACATATTTCTTTATATAACTTTAAAAAAAAAATCAATAGATTTTTTCATTTCTCTAATATCAACAAAATAGATACTATTTTACAATTTAGACCCACTTGAATCCCCCTCTAAAACATCCAACTTCAGTTAATGAAATTATTTAACAGTATATAAAAGAACCTACATAACATATTTGTTTTCCAAATTTCTAATAATAATGATGCCTCGATCAATTTGGGAAAATAAATTTCATATTTTTTTTTTTAAAATTAGCACTCAACGTTGTACCTAATTATTAATTTATTTTTTAAAAATGCAGACGTTACTTGTTTGTAAAGGCATAATATATATAATGTCCAATACAATTCCCTAATATATAATGTCTTGACCTAAGACAAACTCAAATTTGGCATATAAAAATTTACTGATAAACAGTTAACAAAAACAATCATTATTTTCCGTTTGTCCCCCTCAGAAGGAGTTAACGTCTCACCACACGAAAATATATCTCTTCCAAATTCCGTTAGGAACAGTCTGACAGCGATTTGATTAGTTTTTTTTTTTTTTCCAAAGAAGTAGTTCGGCAAAAAGAGACCTCCAAAAACCTGAAATTGCTTATGGCACAGTAATGAACCGTTGTAGAAATGGATTCACATTATTTCCATGTTATAAATGTATAATATTATATGAGGAATTTAGGTAATACCCTGAAAAGGCTACGAACCTAAAAGAAAAGACGAATCCTGGACTCTAGACTGCCCTTCAGCGTTCAGCCATTGATATATATTCATAAATATCTCCCTTAATAATATTATTTAGTAAAATAATTACATAAATTTTTAAATAGTTAGACATTGCACCTATTATATTAGATAAACTTTTTCTTGACTCAAATATGCTGGACGATGTATCATTATAAATAAACTAATCTATCTAAGATGATTTTAGTTGGGGTTCGGTCAAGGTAGATCCAAAAAACACAAATTTAAAAAATGTATTTTTTAATAAAGGATTATCTGCCAACGTTTCGGCTTACATTGTAAGCCATCTTCAGGGCTATCATGAAGATGAGAGAGGACGTCCTGTCCCTAAGTTCACATTTCCATGACTAAAAGATTCACATTTCCTTTTGAACATTATAAATAAATTCTGGCCACCCTCTAAACACCCACCATTCGCCAAAACACCCCCATCTGATTTCAAACAACAATGAGTCTTGTGTTTGCTATAGAAAGTTTAGGAAGGAATTTTGCTTACAATAATTTAAAAATAAGTGGGCTCGTCGAATAAGTCCAATTATACTCTATAATATAATTCTTATATAATTTCCTTTAATAAGCATATTTCATGGTGTAGAATAATTTTTTAAAAATAAAATGACACCTTAATGTAATAATGTTCTAATCAAACTCTCAGTTTTTATTATCTCTCATAGTAAAGAATACTTTAAAGATTTTTCTAGTGGGTATTTATTTAACCCCTCCCCCTACCTCAACAGACTTCATTGACGAGCTCATCTAATGGTTTAAATTCATTATGTGTGTATGTATGTATATATATACACATACACATGTGTAAATAATGGGCAATATAATGGTTACTGGATTTGCATTTACAAGACAATATTTTTTATTGCTATGAGTACTATTTTTAAAGAGTTTTGTGTCTCAATTGAAAGATTTCACTTATTATGCAGTAATACAGTTTTTGAGTTCCATAAAAAAGCATGCGTAAGTAATCGACAATTACAAAAAGTAATAAAGGAGTTATTTGTTCTATAGTTGCTTAGACAAGTTCAAGATGGCCAGTTGCATTTCTCATGCTATTGTTACTATGCCCTATGTACCATACTATTGTAAGACAAATTTTTGCCGAATAAATATTTTTTACTTTATGGGAGAGAGATGCCAATGAATGAAAAAAAAAAAAATTTATATTGAGGTAGGTAGTATATTACATAATAAATAGTTCGGCATCTTCTCATCAAAGTTCCATATACATCCGGCCATCAGACACTTTGTAAATGTCCATGAATCACTGTGTATCTAAATTGTTTTTAGACAGTTATCCTCCCTGCTAAAAGACATTAAAAATTATCAATTACTCTAATTTGGAGATTTATNACTATCCGGCACCCATCTTCTCCTTATCCTAGGATAAGAAGGAGACTAGGCAGGGAGTCAAGGAGGGAGTGAGAGGGGGAGAAGAATGCCAGTGCATTCACTCCCTTGGTATTAAACTAAACTGGCTGGAGTAGGAGGTCCCTTGGCCACCTTCTCTTGAGGCGTCGGGGAGGGTTGTCGGGATGAACGTGGGTTTCCAAGGAGAGGACTAGAGGATTTGGATGTACTTAGAGGTTTGTGTGGAACTTATGAAACCTGGAGGGGATGAGCTCAGAAACAAAAGGTACTTGCAGGTCAGAATGGATGGTTTTATTGGACACGTAGGGAGGAGTGTTGAGGATTGTGCGAAGGACTTTGGACTGGAACCCCTGGATACTTCTAATGTAATGTAAACTGTTACTTATTCTTCCTAATTGTAAAATGATAAACAGGAAAACATTTCAGTAGATTACAGGAAATATTACAAGACTATCAAACTTTAATATGAATAAATTTATTTTTAAACATAAATTAAATATTATAATATTCATTTAATT
>KZ806922.1:1076391-1091462 GCA_000696205.2 Oncopeltus fasciatus | reverse complement strand
TAATATTTAAATATTACCAAAAATATCCGGCATCATTTTGGCCACGGGTTACTCCTAAGTTTTCAAATGAGAAAGATTTAAAAAAAAATTTTTTTTATAGTCTTAAAGATTAAAACGAAAAAAAGGTATTCAATAGCCGTGAAAATTAATGATATTTCCCACGTTTAATTAAACATGTATATAAATAACATTAAACGACAAATATTTTATTTGGTTGTGGTTTTTATCCCATGTAAATTTTAAACAATTAATAAGAGGGAATAGAATAAAAATTTAAAATTTACGTGGGATAAAGAACCACAACCAAATAAAATATTTATAAAGATAAAATTAAATAAAGTAAATGACGAGAGTCGACAAATAGCTTGACAATATCAGCTCCTTCGAGTTTAAGACGAAGTTCTGGTCTTTCTCGTTGGTTAGGCTCTCGCTAGTGTAGAGGGAATTTAATGAGACATCTAGCTCGTCCTGGTGGTGTAATAGTTAAGCACGCCGGCCCGGATAGCAGGAGATCCAGGTTCGACTCCTGGCTGGTGGGATAGATAGATTTTTTTATTCTATTCCCTTGATTCCCTTTTTTATTCTATTGATTAAATGATAAAATTTAATTTAAAAACCGGAAAGGACAATGAGTAAAATTGAGGTTTTCACTAAACTGGTCGGGTAGGAAGAGTGGGGGAAGTGATCAACAATCTTCGTTATAGTCATATACTTCATCCTTAACAAGCAATTATGATGAAGAATATTACTTAACATAAACTATCGAAAATCATTTTTTACACCTACTTTCTTCTTTAAATTTAACATAACTAATATTAGATTAACTAAATTAATTGAGCTATTATGATTATAAATTTCGAACTACTTCTAAACCCCCCTCCCGACCTATTTTAACGAATAAAGAATTTATTTAACGGTCTGCAAAAGTTTTTTTTTTTTTTTTTTTTAATTTTGGACATTATGGACCGTATAACACAAACATATAATTTAAACTAACCGTAATTTTAACTTCTCCAATGAAGGATTGGTGAATTTCTGTTAAAATTTTCAAAAGTAATGGAACGGGACATCTTCTAAAATTAACGCTCTCCATTCTATAATATTTCACAACTCTTTGAAGACTTGACCGTATCAGATCCCTTATTACCTGCGAATAGTACCTCTCTTAAGTGAAAGGGAAAATAAAATGAACCCATGGCCACACATATATATATATATATATGTGTCTTTTACCATTACCAGAAAAGTTCAGATCAAGCGTAAAAGTATTAGTTGAGTCACTCAGTACTTATACGGTCATTTTAAAGTAGAACTTAATTAAACTGAGTAGATTAAAAAAAGGTAACTTTGTAGAACTGGTATCCAGAAAATGCATTGATTATCATTAATTAATAGTTAACTTGACTTCGTTAACGTAAAATACGCTAAAATAAAACCAGATGTAACAAGATAACAACTTGAGAGTATTGAGTAACTAACCTCTCTCCGCAGGACTCGAGCAAGCCTTAATGAACTCACTTTGTCTCCTGATGTCAGCCTAACTGTCGCCATTTAAGTAAACAAAGAAAGCAAGGAAAATATTCTTATATACGCAGCTCCTGCGTGACAGATTTAATATTTACATACTGCATTCCAAAAATGGATGAAAATACAACGCAGGGACTAGGATTTGCTTTTATACCATATAAACCAATTAATGATGAATGCATTTTTTTAAAACTAAGATTATTTATTTTTCAATTCACACTATTTATATAATAGTAATTTAAGAGTAAATTAAGAAATATATTTAAGATTGTATTTGAAAGTGTTAGATAGGCTTTGTTATTTTAAAATATAAAAACCGAATTTGTTATACAGGTTTTTTATTTAAAAAAAAAAACAACTGTGGAATGGGAAAAAAAAAAAAAAACGCCGCTTTTTGATATCAGATGAGGAGTGTGGGTAGGTAGACCAAAATTCTTTAGTACTAATGTGAGTTCTTGATACACTCTCTCTAGCCAGCAAGTCTAGAGCCAAGCTAATCTTATACGCTAATTTTTCTCTCAAGTTTATAAGTTTTAATTCGAAACTAACTTAACACTTAACACTTATTTATGTACAGATTAAGAGTATAAATTATTAATGGGAAATCTGCTCATTTTACGTAACGCCTACCTGAAAGTTTTCTTTTCTTTTTTTTCTTTTTTTTTTATTAAGATTTAAAATGAAATTGGCAAGCATATTTGGCACGCGGGACAAATACTCTTAAAAAACACTGACGCAAATAAGTGTTATGGTCGGTGACAATATTATTTATGTTTATTTATATTCACCCCCCCCCCCTCCCATGGACGTACACAGAAGGAGGGAAGCGTCTATTCACAGGGGTGGGGAATGACGAAGCGTACTTACGCAACTCGCTCACAAATAGACGGTACGAAGGAAGTGTAGCTCTGTTAATCGCCCTAAGGGAATGGGTTCGTACAAAAACCCCTTTTAAAATCGTGTACAAGAGGAGGCGGTCAACTCCTGCAAGCTCATTCCTCTTGTACGTAATCAGTATTTACACTATTCAAGTTATGAATATGTTATTTAGATGTTCACGTAGGCTTCCACGGTCCTCAGACATATTTACCAATACTTCTTCCGGGTTCAAACGTGTCTTGGAGTTTTTAGGTGCCAATCTTTCGCACATCGTGTGATGGCTTCTTCGGGGCTGAATAGAGAATGATAATTCTCCATTCAGCCCCTGAAGAAGCCATCACACGATGTGCGAAAGATTGGCAACTAAAAACTCCAAGACACGTTTGAACCCGGAAGAAGTATTGGTAAATATGTCTGAGGACCGTGGAAGCCTACGTGAACATTNTGATATATATTATAGATTTACATATTGCATTAATTGTATTCTACAACGTTAACACTTTTCTAACTGTAACGAAGACATTGGAGATATTTCAATTTATTATTACCCTTAAATACCCAAAATAAGTCATTTTATTATAATAATTCCGGACGCTAGTATGCATACATTCAATGTATATTATATTTATAAATACTTCTTCCGTGTTTAAGCATGTAGAAAAGTTAATTTTTACAAAGCTTTCGAAAATCATTTTACTTTCAGCCCTGAAGAAGCGAGCACACAAAATGCGAAAGCTCAGCAAAAAGTAACTAAATGCTTCATGGTCAAGCCCGGAAGAATTATTTTTGAATATTTCTGGAAACCACGGGAGCCTTTGTGAACAATGTTATTATGCAAAATATTTAAGAATGTTACTTAGAGATTTGGACGGAACCTCCCAACCTCCTTGCTTAACTTTTTTTAAAAATAAAAAATGCCCATTAAGGAAAAGAATTAGGGATATAATTTTGAGTATTGGATGGGTTAACTTATTTATAAAATATAGAAAACATATTCGGTATAAAAACAAATTGTATAACTAAATAATTATTTATTTAAGCTCTGAAATATGTTTGCACAAAAGTCTAATTAAAGGAGATATTAACGAATTAAGTACCATAGTTGAGGGTTTCCCCCACTCTTTATCGTCACCCTAGCGGTCCTGCCTTCTACTATTATTGCCCTGAGCACCTGCTTAGTATCACGATGCCCTTGCGTGGCGGATATTTTTTTCTGCAGGGGAGGAAAACCCACAAAACCCCCTAAAAAAAATTTAGTAAATGACTGGGTATGAAAAAAACTAAAGGAAAACACAGACTTATTGACGTCACAAAATTTACAGAAGCTTATGCATCGTTTAGTCCCTACTACTGCAGAAAAATTTTATTGCCTAAATATATTCAGTAATTATCAAGTAATAATATTTTCACTAGCACCGGCAAAGTCTAGCAACATTAGACCTTCACCTTAATCTACAGTGAAGACTTATAAGTTAATCTCTTCTGAAACAATGTAACTTCTTCAAGCATATTCTCAAGATAACATACACAATAAGAAGCGAACTTGAAATCTGAAATCACTTAAAAGGATCCAAATTATTTGACAGTTGCTAAGTATTCCATTTTTCTATTTACATGGTAAAGACCTGGTTAATTTCTTTAAAGAAATTGAATAAATGAATTAAATAATAATATAGTTTATAATTAATATGACAAAATTGTAGTTAAAAAAAACATTATTCTACCTTTTACACAAGAGCATTATATTTGGGTAGTTTTAGAAAAAGCAGAACTTTTCAAAATGTCTAAGACAAAATCGAATGTAGTGAGTGACTAAGAAGAAGACGTCCACAAACTGGTTTCCTTATTCGGAGACAAGCATTTAAGGATTCAAGTCACACATGGAGATAGTGATTCAATTCTTTGTTAACAGTCCAAAAAAAAACTGGTCAGTTGTGAAATTTCGAATGTGTCGCCATATGAGAAAGAGCAAAGTTGTGCTTGAAGGAAATAGTGGAATCCGAGGCTTGTGACATATCCTTGGTAGAACATAACGTGGTTATATCACCTAGGGAGTTCCTCATGGCAGTGGTTCCGGATCCATCCTTTATGTCCTATATACCTCTGACTTCCCAATCAATGCATACATAATCCTTGCCGAAGATATAGATGCCGTTAATTCTTATCCAGAACCCACAGATATATTATCGCTTAATGGCTAAAATAAATTATTTTTAAATTTAAATGGAAATAAAAGCCAGATGATTGAAATAAATAGGTCAACAACGCCCACTGTTAATGCATTTTATTAATAACCTTTCGGCGCGCTTCGAGGTCACTGCCTCATCCTCAGTATTGTTTGATGTTGTTGTACTAAGCTCATGTACCAGCAGTATTTTAATGGAAGCCCGTTACGCTACTGTTGGTACACGAGCTTCGAGTGACCTCGAAAGCGCAGGAGAAGGTTATCAATAAAATGCACTAACAGTGGAGGTTGGTTGATCAGTTTATTTTATCTATCAGATAAAAAGAACCTCCACCCACAAAAAAATAAAATAAAAATAAAATTGCAAAAGGTTGTGAATTATTTAAAGGAAATTTCACACAAGGGCCTAAACTAATAAATCCTTACGTAGGAGCAGTCTAAGCAGATTTCCCATGTTTCATGCCTGAGAGTGCAATGAGCGTAAAAAGTAAGACAATTAAGCTGTAAACCGGTGGAAAACGAAGATGCGTCCATTTTTGGTAAATATCAAGTTCAAAGTGTGTTTTTGGTAAACATATCATAAAACATAAAAGTTAACACCTATTTTGTCAATTTATCTTTTTCGTACCTCTAATAAAACAATGATATATCACGACTATATCTTTAGGTTTATATCTAAAAATCCCCCCACCTGATTTCAACAAAAATTTAATTTTTTCATCGGGTTGACTTATTTTTTTACTTTCCGTATTTTAAAAATAAGAGTGATCGCCATATACCTGAAATTGGAAACTTACATCCCTTATGTATAATTCTAAAAAAAAATATATATATATATACGTTACTCCAGGCATANTGATATATATTATAGATTTACATATTGCATTAATTGTATTCTACAACGTTAACACTTTTCTAACTGTAACGAAGACATTGGAGATATTTCAATTTATTATTACCCTTAAATACCCAAAATAAGTCATTTTATTATAATAATTCCGGACGCTAGTATGCATACATTCAATGTATATTATATTTATAAATACTTCTTCCGTGTTTAAGCATGTAGAAAAGTTAATTTTTACAAAGCTTTCGAAAATCATTTTACTTTCAGCCCTGAAGAAGCGAGCACACAAAATGCGAAAGCTCAGCAAAAAGTAACTAAATGCTTCATGGTCAAGCCCGGAAGAATTATTTTTGAATATTTCTGGAAACCACGGGAGCCTTTGTGAACAATGTTATTATGCAAAATATTTAAGAATGTTACTTAGAGATTTGGACGGAACCTCCCAACCTCCTTGCTTAACTTTTTTTAAAAATAAAAAATGCCCATTAAGGAAAAGAATTAGGGATATAATTTTGAGTATTGGATGGGTTAACTTATTTATAAAATATAGAAAACATATTCGGTATAAAAACAAATTGTATAACTAAATAATTATTTATTTAAGCTCTGAAATATGTTTGCACAAAAGTCTAATTAAAGGAGATATTAACGAATTAAGTACCATAGTTGAGGGTTTCCCCCACTCTTTATCGTCACCCTAGCGGTCCTGCCTTCTACTATTATTGCCCTGAGCACCTGCTTAGTATCACGATGCCCTTGCGTGGCGGATATTTTTTTCTGCAGGGGAGGAAAACCCACAAAACCCCCTAAAAAAAATTTAGTAAATGACTGGGTATGAAAAAAACTAAAGGAAAACACAGACTTATTGACGTCACAAAATTTACAGAAGCTTATGCATCGTTTAGTCCCTACTACTGCAGAAAAATTTTATTGCCTAAATATATTCAGTAATTATCAAGTAATAATATTTTCACTAGCACCGGCAAAGTCTAGCAACATTAGACCTTCACCTTAATCTACAGTGAAGACTTATAAGTTAATCTCTTCTGAAACAATGTAACTTCTTCAAGCATATTCTCAAGATAACATACACAATAAGAAGCGAACTTGAAATCTGAAATCACTTAAAAGGATCCAAATTATTTGACAGTTGCTAAGTATTCCATTTTTCTATTTACATGGTAAAGACCTGGTTAATTTCTTTAAAGAAATTGAATAAATGAATTAAATAATAATATAGTTTATAATTAATATGACAAAATTGTAGTTAAAAAAAACATTATTCTACCTTTTACACAAGAGCATTATATTTGGGTAGTTTTAGAAAAAGCAGAACTTTTCAAAATGTCTAAGACAAAATCGAATGTAGTGAGTGACTAAGAAGAAGACGTCCACAAACTGGTTTCCTTATTCGGAGACAAGCATTTAAGGATTCAAGTCACACATGGAGATAGTGATTCAATTCTTTGTTAACAGTCCAAAAAAAAACTGGTCAGTTGTGAAATTTCGAATGTGTCGCCATATGAGAAAGAGCAAAGTTGTGCTTGAAGGAAATAGTGGAATCCGAGGCTTGTGACATATCCTTGGTAGAACATAACGTGGTTATATCACCTAGGGAGTTCCTCATGGCAGTGGTTCCGGATCCATCCTTTATGTCCTATATACCTCTGACTTCCCAATCAATGCATACATAATCCTTGCCGAAGATATAGATGCCGTTAATTCTTATCCAGAACCCACAGATATATTATCGCTTAATGGCTAAAATAAATTATTTTTAAATTTAAATGGAAATAAAAGCCAGATGATTGAAATAAATAGGTCAACAACGCCCACTGTTAATGCATTTTATTAATAACCTTTCGGCGCGCTTCGAGGTCACTGCCTCATCCTCAGTATTGTTTGATGTTGTTGTACTAAGCTCATGTACCAGCAGTATTTTAATGGAAGCCCGTTACGCTACTGTTGGTACACGAGCTTCGAGTGACCTCGAAAGCGCAGGAGAAGGTTATCAATAAAATGCACTAACAGTGGAGGTTGGTTGATCAGTTTATTTTATCTATCAGATAAAAAGAACCTCCACCCACAAAAAAATAAAATAAAAATAAAATTGCAAAAGGTTGTGAATTATTTAAAGGAAATTTCACACAAGGGCCTAAACTAATAAATCCTTACGTAGGAGCAGTCTAAGCAGATTTCCCATGTTTCATTAAGATGGACATCAATTAGTTTAAATGAAAAACTATACATTATAAGTAGAATTATTTATTTTAATTATTATCATTAAATGTAAAACAAGTACAACAAAACCCCTATAGAGTGGGAGTACTGAGCCATCGTGGTTATATTCGTAAATATATTTTATAATGAGCGGTTTTCGCAAAAATGTTATAGAGGATACACTATAAAAAATTACATTTTAAATCTATTACGTTTAATAGGTTTCTTTGTAACATATACAAAAATAAATATATCAATATTATAATCTTCCTCTAAACCCCCCTTCTTTTTTCTTTTAAATTTGATTTCAACTCACTGTGAATTATTTTAATAGTTTTCAATTAAAAGGTTATACAATAAATTTGGTTTCTATATTTAAAAAATAATTTAACCAACCCAACACTCAAAATTATATCCTTAATTATTTTTCTTAAAGTGCATTTCTGAGAAAAAGTAATACAATAAAATGTTAGAAAATTAAATTTCTGATGTTTTAAATTTTTTTTTCATGCCTAAAAAAATAATGAGAATATTAAAATGTTTTTCCTTTTTCTTTCTTATAGCCAACACTATAAAAAACGAAGTCAACCATTAACACACTCATCTAACGGTTTGCAAAAAGAAGTTCAAATTCTGAATTTGTTTTGATTATTTGAAAAATTGAAGAAGCAAGAGCGTGTGCAGACAGATCATATATATATAATATTATTTCACCTAAGCTACATAGCTTCTCCTGTGTAGGATGGGCGTAGCAAAGGACAGGAGCACTGTCATGGTACTAAAGAGAATAGCATGATTTTCTTAAGGCAAATCTGCGAATCATGAAGGATCATGTAAGTTGAGAGTATGTGAGTAAATAGCTATACACTTAATGTTAACTCCCATTGTTTCATTAAAAAGAGTATAGCAATACACTGTAACATCTTAGCATACATAACTTTAAACAGAATAAAGTATTCAAAGTGATTCAATCATAAAAATATATTAGAATCTTTACTAACTTTGTCCTCTAAAACTATGCAATATTAGTAATAATGAACAAACAACTTGCAGAGAAATATTTACATAAATATTTCAAATAATTTCAGCTATTCATTTAACTTGATAAACATTACTAAAAACCTAAAAAAGTTATTATTATTGTGTATAAAAAGAAATATATGATCTTACTTCTGTAGGCCTGTTGCAGTGAATCTCACAAGAGGCATCGGTGGTTCAGTGGTAGAATGCTCGCCTGCCACGCGGGCGGCCCGGGTTCGATTCCCGGCCGATGCAAATTTCTTTTTTTTTTTTTCCTTCCATAATTTAATATGATACATTTACATACTTCATAATTATGTATTATGCCCTATTAATCTTACACATATCTATATAAAAATAAAAATCAGAAGATAAGTTAACCCATCAATGTTAATTAATTTAAGTAAATCATGATGACAATTGGGGTAATGCAATCCCACATTTTATTATTTATTTGAATCGTACAGGGAGCTAGAAAAAAAAAAAAAAAAAAAAAAAACTACCTCAGCCGGGAAGGTAGAGTTTTTTTGTTTTTTTTCTGGCTCCCTGTACGATTCATATAAATATTTTTAGTTAATTAATTATTTTTTTAATTTTTAAACGGTTTATCTGAATCATTATTACCTTGACTTTTTATTCTAGTGTGCCACTTACCTGAAACAAAAAACATTTTAACTTAATTATATTTACTCATGCAAAAGAAAAAACAATTTTTTTAATGACAAAAAGTATTATAAAATACAATTTTAATCCAGAATGAAGATTAAGAAATGTTTTAAGATAAAGGATACAGTCAATTTTTTTTCGATTAAGAATGTAGGATTGGAAAGGCTTGGTGTAACCTGTGCCTGTAACCTACCCTAGGTTATTCGCGTTATAACTCTTACAAAATAGTCCATTAGCAAATCCATAACAAAAATAATATTTCTTGATAGTCAATAATGAATTTAAATGAGATTTCATTTTATTCTCTATGCATTTTTTTGACATAAAACATTTTGTAGTCATTAGCCTTTATCATATTATATAATTATTATTATTGTAAATATAAATATTCATTATAGCATACATTTCCTGCTTAAATAATAAATGTGACCGGCTATATATGTCCGCAATTTTTAAAATAGTGAAACTAAATTCAGTATTTAACTTAATTCTGCACTAAGTAAAATACTGAATTTAGTATTAATAATATGATAATATTAGTGTTATGAAAATTCATAGGCGTATAATACGAAAATTTTTGTAATATTTTTACGAATAATTCATTTACCTGAAAATGTAACTTAGGAACCTTGCTTATTCTTAATTTTTCAAGGCGTGTAAGATTAAATGAATCCTTTTATATTTTTTATCGTTATCTTTAATGAGATCAGGGAAGTCTACTTAGTTCTACGTGGCAGAATTTATAATTTAAGTAACGGTAAAATATGATGAAGAATAAAATAACGAAGTTGAGTAAAAATAAATTAAATTAAAAATTATTACAGTATANATTACAGTATAAAATATAATATTTTTTTAATAACGTTTTAATTATATTACCAAAGAGTTATTATAATTTCATTGAAGGCTAATTTATTATGGTAAAAAAAGGGTTAAAACCGAATTTCGATGTTCTAGTCGATTTATTTAACCATCTAATCAATTTGTTACCAAAAATAAAATGTATTCATGATGCTAAACAAAGTATCATGACTGGCGCCGTAGAGTTTGGAACATTAGCTGAAATCCACAGATATATCAAAATTTAATGGCGCCATCGCCCTTCACAATTCGAAGATAAGAGCGACAGAAAAGCGATTCGTCAGCAAGGACATACGTTATCTGCAGTTACAGCTACGTGAGAGCAACGCACGATAGAGGTGGCACTGTTACGACACGGACAACACAAGTATAAATATTAAATACAAAACATAACTGTAAACACAGCATGCACGTCACTAAGGGAAGAAGAATGATACGCCTAGATAAGCGAAATTATCGTTGGAGAATATCTGACATCCTTTAACGAAGAAGGATTCGAGTTTGCTGCAGTAGTTTGGGTATAATTCGTTTAAATTTCCATAATTCGTTAAAGACCTTAAACATTTTCAAAATAAAATAAAAAATAAAATAATTTTTGCAATTAATAATATTTTTCAACTCAATTTTAAAAATCACACAGCATTCATCTGTTAAAAATTTATATTATATTAAGTTAGATAAGTGTGTTTTATTTGTGTTGCATCTTATATAAGTTATATCATATTCATATGGTATGTGTATAGGTTCTATGTAAGTGAATTTTACACTTTTGATGAAATAATCAATGTATCATGAGATATATATATTCTAATTTATTTAGGTAAATTGTGAAAGAGCATTGTGTATAACAATATAGAGCTTTCGTTTTCTATTACATATTGTCTATATATAATACTTTTTCCAATTACATTACTCCTAGAGATGATTCGTGCTCGAACACTAGTTGCTGCGTTCAATTCTATTCTTTTGCATAAAAAATTTAAATAATAGAATTACTGTAGTTCACAAATCACTATATGTAGTATAATAGATTTAGGTAAATGTAGTAATATATTGATACTAGTAACTCTGTTAAAATTTATTATATATAAATAAAGCAAAATTTTTGAAGATAAGTTCGAAACAAAAAAAAAGGAATAGTGTAGGGGAAAAAATTATATTAAGGCAATGAAAATATAGAAATAAAGTGCTCAATATTATTATAAATATTCTATTATATCAGATCATAAATCGTCAAAAATAGCTGATATTTTGAATTTCCTCAGTTGTGGATTAGAACAAATATATAATTTTGTTGCAACTTACTAAAATATTGGAATAGTCAATATTAAACGTAATACTACCTGAATGAACACAATTATAAACCTTTAATAATTAGTATTGTGTGTTTGTGTGTGTGTGTGTGTGTGTGCGTGTGCGCGCGCGCGCACAACAAACCCACGGTAGAGGAAAGACAATGCTTTTGCGCATAAATGATAAATAATTATCACAAAAACTTTACCTATAATTACTAAATATATATTTAGTTTATATTCTACCCTAAAAGGGAATCTATTTTGAAAATTTAATAACAAAGATATCCATCGATCAGAAAAAAAGAAAAATTAGTGATGACCAAAGCTTCACCCAAACTGACCATAAATGAGTAAAGAATAACAGTATGTTATAATTATACATAATTTTGGTATATAATAATGTAAGAAGTAAAATTATGTATCTCAAATAATCTAGCATAACTTTTTTTCAAAACTAACACTAAAGAAACTATTTTTAAATATGTAAATTTGATAAATACGATGTCCTTTCTTTCACTATTTCAGGCATATGTAAACTAGTCCAAAAAATGTGGAAAAATTTACAAATTAGTTTTTCCTCTTTCTGAAGAATTGTTGCCACTTAAATATCGTCCAAGTTATAATCATAAATAAATACATATACATTTATATAGTTTTTACACCTGTTAGGCTCTTCGGTCAATAAATATAAGGATAAATGTAGAATGTATTAAGTTAACCTTGCTTTAAAACCTTCCTCCGCCAAGCACGATTTCAGCCATTGTCTGACGGCTTGCGGAACAAAGAACTAATAAATCATTTCTTCCATTTTAAAACTGAGAAGGCTGACCTTTTCAGAGGCACAGCCCGTTCCCAGCATTGCCCGAATGATATTTTTGCGATCCTGGCGTACTTTAATTAAAGACATTTTTCGAAAGTGGAGTCCCCACTCCAGAGCGTACAGCTTGATTTCCACAAAAGAAAACCGCCAAAAATAATTAGGTTTAAACAGCTGGAGATGCTGGTTTGATGACTTTTTAAGTCAACTTCGAATTAGCAGCCTCCGCATTTAGCAATCTTTGAGAAGAGAAAACGGATACAAATTACAATGCAGTCCTGGCTTGATTGAGAGGTTTGAGAGTCTGATTTCCAGATTGCTTTTGACCAGGCCATGCTGTTTTTTCGGTGCGTGTAAACGAGCAGTTGTAAATACTCTGGAACCGCCACTGGAGAAAGAGACAGACGAGGCAGGACCACGAAACTGGAGTAGCACCTGTCCCGGAATCTGATAGAACTAAATTGAAAAGGATTCGGAATGGGCTGAAGTGCTCCGATAAACGACAGGAATCGCCTCTTATACTAATTAGAAGGATTCTAAGGATGGCTCTTAGGAAGGATACAAAATGTATTATGACGTTTAGAGTGTGATCAGGATCAAAATGTATTTTCCTCTGGACCTTGGGACGTGAGAATACATGCAATCCGAGAGCGAGTATTACGCCCATTAAATTGCATATATTCTACAGAAAGCAAAATATAGAAGTGTGAAGATTTGATTACATATAGCATTGTGGAGGAGACTTTAATGTTCGAGAGTTGGTCAATGAGTTTTAGATAAAAACATATTTCTACACCAAAGAAAAAGTTATTTGTTTTAAGCAGTTTATGCCAGTTTTTCAGGCTTTCTTCAGTGCATCAAAAATAAAACATATGTAAAAAGTGAATACAAGCTTTAGAAAAATAATAATAATGCTATGAAAAAATAGTAAAAAAAAAAAAAAGAAAAAATATACAGATTAGGATAAGAATAGCAGAGGGAGAGATCCACGTACAACATAAGAGATAACTCATCATTAAAATATATTAAAAATAAATAAGGAAAATTATGCGTGGTTAAGGGGAAAGGAGATAACTAAGAGAATTTAGTTTCAAAGGAGGGCGGTATTTTTTAAGGGAAAAGAGGCGATTTTTTGGAGGGGTTGGGGTAAACAAACTCGCAGCTGAGGAAATACGGTATGTTATATTGTTGTTAAGATAATTTATGTTATAAAAGATATAGGGGAGAGGTCTCTCGATAAAGGCTGAGTGTTTACTGGAGCAGGATAGTATGCATTTCAGTCATATAAAGGTCAGAAAAAAATAAATAAACTAACTGTGAACTTTAAAACACAAAAAAACTAGCTGTCAAATCTAGTTTTCCCTTAATTTTTATTTTGTTCTCACGCAAACATGATTGAGTGTTTAAATTTTTCCTTGAGTGTAAAAGATCTTGAACCTTTTTGCCATAATTAATTTTGTAGCTAACATATTTTGGTGACCTAACCAAAGAAGTTTTTCTTAGAAGTTTTTCGAAATTAAATAAGTAACCATTTGGCTCTCAGAGATAATAGTTTAAATAATAATATTAAAAAATATTTTAACCCCCTCAGAGGTTTGCTTGAGCATGAGATTGGACCATGCTCAAGCAAAATTAGTCAAATCTTCCGAACAAATTAAGCCTAAATCCCCGATTTCATTAAACTTGGTTCATAAGTTCTATAAAATTTCGAGTACGGCCTAGAGCGGAGACATTTTTTTTTTGTTAGTCAATCTTCGGATATACGCTTCTTGAAATGTTATTCATTCTGAGGGGTTGTTACGAATTTATGATTTTATTTTTTAAGTCGACATCAATAGCTAATGTTTTAAGGAAACAAAATTAGGGAATTAAAATCGTTATTAATTGACCACGTTTTTATTTGATTCAGTCAACATGAAATTAGGAGGAACAAACATGTCTACTCTTGATGGATTATTTCACTAAAAACATTACTTTTCACTATTTTTATTTTTTAGCAGACGAAGTTTTGCAAAATGTAGATCAGTGGGATGGAGAAATCGTTGTGCAATGAATAGTAGTCGGAAACATGGACATGTAGCGCCAATATGACAATTTTTTTTTTTATCTCTTAGGGTAACAGGACATCCTGAGATAACCTTCCTCCGTATAATCCCGTTTACCTCTCACCTGTCACTTGCAAACAACATACATTTGTGGGCTGTACTACTCGTGATATTAGGCCAGAAATGGAGACAAAACATGTTTTATACTCCCCTAAGTTTACTACTGGCGTTTTGAAGTTTTAATTTACCCCTTCTTCCTCCTGGGTTAGATTTTATCTGATTTCCCTAATGGAAATCGAGCTATTTAAAAGAATGCCTTTACACCAAGTTTTAATAATTTCAACAGAACTTCAACGAACCTACATGTGGTCCGTTCAAAATGTCGTGGGTGCGTGTGTGTGTGTATATATATATAAAAGCACCCACAACATTTTGGAAACGGACCCACACTGATCGGAACAATACGTCATACATAACAGATAAAGTATAGCTGTACGCTCCATAAAGACCACAAAATTCAAACAAATAAATCAAGAATAAATTGTTGGAGTAGAAGCTGTGTCCAGCGAATGTAGTTACATCTGCAGGTTTCGTCGTACACAACATAGTTTTAAAAACCGATGCATGAGATTTTAACTACTAAAATTATATATTAGCTATATAGTATCTTAAATATTATAATTATATATAGCTTGATTTCCACAAAAGA
>KZ806922.1:1063919-1076347 GCA_000696205.2 Oncopeltus fasciatus | reverse complement strand
TATAAATTTCTCTTCCTTAATGTACGTGTAATCAGTATTTACTAACATTAAAAAAATATATAACCTATAAGAAGTTTCAACAAGTAAAAATTATATAAAACATATAAGTTAGAAAAGTACATTTTAAATATACCATATGTATTCTACAATTTTTTTTTTTTCATAATCCGGCGAGAATGAAGGGATTTAAAATTTTTTTCTCATATGAATTTCCCTGTCCTTAATTCACCTTTAAGCAATTACATCCAACGTTCTGTATAAAAATATCTATACTACGGTTATCCTAAAATGTGGGAGTCATTTTTCTTTCCTTTTTACATTATTGAATATTTTCTTTGATTTGCTTTTTCTGTAAGATTACTGTGCTTGGTGTGTGTAATTTTGTGAGCAAAAGTTTTTGTATTTAATTCTCTTTGATTCTACTGATAAAGGGTTCTATCCAAACGGTAAAGTCCACATTTCGCATGAAGTTATTTTTTTTTTGACTCTTGAGTCTCGCTCAACAGTGTAATAAAATAATTTTGTGCGAAGTAAGGAATTTTCAGTGTGATTGCAGTCTTTATTATTTTTTAAATTTACATTATATTAATTAATCTTCTGTAAAATTTGAGACAAAATGTATAAAAATTATATTATTAAATGCGATCTCATACACAACCCAAGATAGATTATTTCAAAAAGGAGGTTAGGTTAAAGATATTCTCTCAATCCAGAGGGGGGTTATTGAACTGAATTTTTACTCTATTGTGATTAAAAAGAAAACTGATGAAGCACATGGGTGATGGGATTGGAACAATACGTCATTCAAACGGAATGCACAGGTGAAATCTAGAGAACAAAAGGAGTATGGACAATGAATACAAAGAAGGAATGTAGAAATGGTGCAATCTATCTATCGGTAAAGCAAATAACAAAAGTGGGGGGAAAAATTAAAATGAATAAAAAACATTTGAGGAATGGTATTAACTGTAAGTACATGGAAAAATAAACAGTGGAATTTAATTCTACGCCACGGTTCTAGTATTTTTCTAAAGATACGTGAGGAAAAGATGTCTAGATAACAAGTTAAATTCTTAAACAGGAGAAAGCTTCATATAGTGTTCCTAAAATTCACAGAATGCAAGTAATAATGAAGGGATGGTTTCTTATCTTATCAAGATTGCATGGCGCCATCTCCCTTCACAATTTGAAGATAGGAGAGGCGACAGACGGACAGACAAAAGCTCCTTGAACCAGACATATCTCCCTCAAAATATGCCTTCGTACAGAAAACATGTGACATCTAACACTTATTTGTGACAGTATTTGATTCTTTATTCTATGTATAAATAAATAAATTAATTCCTTACTTGGATTTGGAAATGTGCAGTAAAAGAGCCATTTCCTCTTTTCTACGATGGCTTCCCTCACTCCCCACACATTCCTTCCCGGGTAGGCAAGACCAAATTGCTATGTTCTTGCAGCAACCCTGACCTCGCAGAACAAACCGAATCCTTATCTTGAAACATGCTGGTGATAAACTCAGCCAATGGATATATATACTATATATATATATCTAGAGCGGAGACATTTTTTTTTTGTTAGTCAATCTTCGGATATACGCTTCTTGAAATGTTATTCATTCTGAGGGGTTGTTACGAATTTATGATTTTATTTTTTAAGTCGACATCAATAGCTAATGTTTTAAGGAAACAAAATTAGGGAATTAAAATCGTTATTAATTGACCACGTTTTTATTTGATTCAGTCAACATGAAATTAGGAGGAACAAACATGTCTACTCTTGATGGATTATTTCACTAAAAACATTACTTTTCACTATTTTTATTTTTTAGCAGACGAAGTTTTGCAAAATGTAGATCAGTGGGATGGAGAAATCGTTGTGCAATGAATAGTAGTCGGAAACATGGACATGTAGCGCCAATATGACAATTTTTTTTTTTATCTCTTAGGGTAACAGGACATCCTGAGATAACCTTCCTCCGTATAATCCCGTTTACCTCTCACCTGTCACTTGCAAACAACATACATTTGTGGGCTGTACTACTCGTGATATTAGGCCAGAAATGGAGACAAAACATGTTTTATACTCCCCTAAGTTTACTACTGGCGTTTTGAAGTTTTAATTTACCCCTTCTTCCTCCTGGGTTAGATTTTATCTGATTTCCCTAATGGAAATCGAGCTATTTAAAAGAATGCCTTTACACCAAGTTTTAATAATTTCAACAGAACTTCAACGAACCTACATGTGGTCCGTTCAAAATGTCGTGGGTGCGTGTGTGTGTGTATATATATATAAAAGCACCCACAACATTTTGGAAACGGACCCACACTGATCGGAACAATACGTCATACATAACAGATAAAGTATAGCTGTACGCTCCATAAAGACCACAAAATTCAAACAAATAAATCAAGAATAAATTGTTGGAGTAGAAGCTGTGTCCAGCGANTGATAATAAGTTTTCAAGTGTTTTTTTTTTTTGGGGGGGGGGGGGTTTATCCATCCAGAGTATGCAAAACTTGAAAGAGCGAGGGTTATTGAAACCAAATTCAAATTGCTTAAATTCTTCAACGATCCTACTCAAGAGAAGCAATAAATATAGTTCTAATTAAAATTATATATATATAATTGCCAGTTCATTGTTAAGCATCAGCAAGTTTCAAAATTTAAAAAAAAAAAAAAAAAATAAGGTATTCGAGCATCACTCCATAAAATAAATTCGTAAGATAAATTCAAAAATAATTTACATCGGCCGAAGCTAAGAGGGGTTAGAATAATCTCTTTCTAACCCTCCCCGTCGACTCAAACTAAGATGGCCCCGCGACCTCCTGGGGACATTGTCTGTAAATAATTTGAGAGTGGAGTCATTAGTCACCTTCTTACCACATTTGACTTTCATTAATGTCATTTTTTTTTCTATTATTCATTGTAATCAGATTACAAAATGTTTTTATTTATTTTTAACAGAATGTAATATATAATTAAAGGTTATAAAAAATAAAAAAAATCCTTTTTATAATTAGTGCAATGAAAAAATTGTCAAGTCCTTGTAATTCTACAAGGACTAGAAGAGAATGCTTACTCTCTTTACACGATCATCTGAGCCCTCTCTAAACACTCCGGGTTTACTCACATTATTTGTGTGTGTGTGTTTGCTTCCACACCTCCTTTCAACCACTTAGGGTCATAGAAGAAAGGGCTTCTACAGGTCGCCACCCCATTCTAAACATATGTGGCTCAGGACAAGCTTTTATTTATCGATAAAATGGCGGGATTTGAACCCTCAGCGTCAGGATGGCGAGACCTGGATGGATCCTCAGAGCTACCCTGGCGCCCCTTTCACTCTTATTAGAAGTCCACCTTTCATGATGGATGGCTAACTTGTTTAGCTAACGTCCGTCTTATGCTAGTAGGTGTGATTACCAGCTGTAGTTATTCAACCTTACTTTTTCTTATTTAGAACTTTAGATTATTCCAAAAAATGATACCATGTTCATCATGTGTCGCTTGAGGATCACAAGTGAGGAAATAATTATTATTATTTATTGCAACTTTCAAATGAAAGGACCTGCAATCAAGGGATAATAAGCCGAGTGTTTAGACGGATAGACGAGCAGATACAAACACACTCACCACAAGGATGTTTAACCTCATGGCGCAGATCGGCCCATCAGCAAGCCCGTTATCCTGAAATTGCCGGCTGGACGTCGGTCACCGAAGATTAGCTGCGTTCAGGAAGAGATTCCCTTAATGACAAAATGATATCATCCACTCCAGGAGAGAGAGAGAGAGAGTCATCTTGGAACGCACGTAGGGCGTAATGACGAGGGAATCGTTTATGGCGTTCACAGGGAGGGGAGGCGCGGACGAGCGATGGGCCTAACTGGGACAGGGGGTGACAGTATGCGGGAATGTCAGTCTCCTTTCGGATTGGAGTAGGGGTTGAATACCGTATTCTCTACAAGCAGCGAATTAGAAATCGTGGATACTCCGTAATGGAGATACCAGCGAATGGATCGAATCGAACCACAACTCCAAGAGAGACAGCCAAACGTGATTGGTGGAAATAGTATTATTTGCCAAATATTTGTCAGTTGAGGTTATGTTTCATAAAGGTTTCGCCTATGAAGATCAGAGGCAAACTTTTACGAAACATAACCTCAAGAGAGAAATACATGGGGAATAGTATAATTTCACCCAATCATGTTTGGCCCTCTCTCTCGAAGTTGTGGTGTCTGTCACAAATTGTTTTTTTGACATTTTGACAAATGTCGCAAATATTTATAACTGTCAAATAACTCTAATTGCAACTATACTTATTTATCACCTTACTTATTTGTATTATACTTATTTCAAGAAAAGAAAAAAAAAATTAACCTAAAACCAAAAATTAGGCACAAAAAAGATGTACTCTAAAGTAAAAACCTCTGTAGTTGACGACCCCTCACTCGCCGACACATATCATGATACGAAAAATAATTAAGTCAAACTCTGAAACAACTGGAGTTTGTTATAATCACAATATATTAATATAATTATTTTTAAATAAGTGTTAATAAGCCTTCCTTTCACACAAATTATTTAACCAAGTACAAAACATGAAATCATAAGTCGGTCTGATAATTTTTTTTTTTTTTAAATGGACACAAGTCATGCCTGGACTAATTGGTTAAAAATGTTTCACCAATGGGACTAATTGACAGATTATCCAGAAATAATAAATAAAATTAAAAATGGAGAGTTTTTTTTACCGTAGATACTATTATTAGATAATTTTAGTAGGGGTTCGGTCAAAGTCGATTTTTAAAAAAATAAAAATTTAAAAAAAGTGGTATTTTTTTAAAGATTATCTGCCAACGTTCGGCTTACATTGTAAGCCATCTTCAGGGCTGTCTATCATGAAGGCGAGAGAGGACGTCCTGTCCCTAAGTTCACTTTTCCATGACTGAGTCAGTCTTCATGATAGGCAGCTCTGAAGATGTACAATGTAAGCCGAAACGTTGGCAGATAATCTTTTTAAGAAAATACACTTTTGTTGAATTTGCATTTTTTTTTCTTTTATCTACCTTGACCGAACCCCAACTAAAATCATCTAATAAATAAAATTTAGTGCATCAATGTGGGTGTAATATATTTATTAATAGCATGTTTAACAGATTTTAAGGAAATGTTATGTTTAAGTTATATATTCTAATATTTGGTTATTGTAGGTCTAAAGATAGCTATATAACTTCAGTCTCTACAATATTATATTATACTATAATACATAGTATAATATAATATTGTTGAGACTGAAGTTGAACTCCTTCCTAACCTAGTAAATAACTTATTTTTATTTTAGTAATTATTCCGGGTTATGAAGATAATCTCTTGTTTAAATTATTTATTAATGAATCATGGGAAATAAGTAAAATACAAGTTGCTTCCAGATGGAGATGAAATAAAATTCATTTTATTGCAATAATTTCAATTTTTTTTGTTAAGATGTCACTTCTGACTTTTTTACTGATTGAACACTTGATCTACTCCACTTGATATGGGTGAATCGTTCAGCTTAAGAATCAGATCAGGTCCTAAGCGCGGGAGGGAAGGAACTCCTGGCTTGAACCGAACCAAATGTCGGCAGGAACCATGTCCTCATTTGGAAGTAGAAGAGGATGAAGAGTGAAAGCGCTGACGCGAGGTGTGAAGGAAATGCCACCATTGGGTCAGCAAACCATTTCCTCTTGGAGCGCCAATCAGATGTACGCTTCCCTTCCAACGAGACAAATAAATAATGCTGCCCTCACATCGTTGTGCAACATGTTCTGACCGTTCTGACGCATCCTAGAGCCGTCCTTCGAGCCAACAATAGCGACCGGTAATCTGCCGGTGTCTGCCACAATCCCCGACACATTGTAATGAGGGTTTACAATGTAGAGTAGCTGTGTAAACTAGGCATAAATAAGTGTAAATACCCTCTTGAAGTTAATGTTGCAGAGATTGGCTCAGATAAAGAGGGATTTAGAAGGACAAGAGGCATTAAACCCTTCCACATCATATCGGTCACATTTTATTCTTTTTATTAAAAGTCAGTAACGCAGGAGTTGCGCAAACTAAGCAGTTTTCTCACGTTCTTGTAGGGATGGAAAGAAATAAGAGTAAAGTAAGAGATTTAATGTAAAACCCGGGGAGATCAATGAGCCTAAAGCATATGATTGCTAAAGTTGGCTCTAGACTGAGGATGTTAGATGTGGGTGTCGGTCAGAGGAGTACAAAAATTTTTGACGAAAATGCCGACAGTTTCGGGACATATAATTCCTTAAATACCTTAATAATCCTTAAAGGAATTAATTATATATTCCGAAACTGTCAGCTTTTTAGTCTAAATGTTTTTACTCCTGTGACCGACACCCACATCCCACATCCTCTGTGATAACCACGGTCATATTTGAACAAGATAAAAGTTTAAAATTTCACTTTACGCCTATTATTCTCCATAATATTTTTCTAACAGAAATAACATCAAAGATAAGATTATAAATTTTGGTTTCCCTCCAAGCATCCCCTTTCTTTTGTCCGATTTTAACCAAAACTATAATCATCCTTTGCTTTGCAATGAAAAGCGAATTTAGCTTCTATATTTCATTAATAACAGACCCACCCAACAATTGAAATTACATTTTCAAAGATTTTTCATAATATGCCTTATCAAAAAATAAAGTTATACAATATAAACTTTATAAAACAACATTATGCACTTATTATGTCAATACATTTCGTAATGCAAATAATTACAAAAATATTAACATCTTATATTTTGGTCTATCTCTAAATTTTTCCCTGATATTATCTATTGACAAACTCATCCAACGGTTTGTAAAACGAAGCTTAAAAATTCCTTATTCTATCATTATTTTAAAAATTATGGACGCTAAAACGAGGACAGACAAAAATAAATAAATATATCTATAATTTTTAACTGAAAACTGTACTCATGAACAGAACATATTTTTCGTGGCCCTTAAGTAGGACCAGTAGAGATCCGATCAAATTTGTCAAATGTCTCGTCATGGTAACAAGTTTCCCACGTGAAATCCGCTAAAATAAGTTACACAATTTTAATTTTAGACAAATACAACGCCAAAAATGAGAAAACCGAGCTCCTGAATAATTATGGTGACAAAAAGAAAAAAAACTGGTAATAATTATAATCAACTTCACCACCTGAGAACCCCCCAAAAGAAGATAACTTTTTAGGTCAATAATAAAAATACAAGAAAGATATTAATTGTCCGAAGCTAAAAATAATAATAAAAAAATAGGTAGCACAACAGTCTACAAGAAAAAAGTCTACTACACATGAGGTTTTGTTTTTTATATAAGGAAACTTAATTTTCGGCGAGGTAACTTTTTGTTTACATGCCAGTGCTGCAGAGGTTAACAATTTATGCTTAATTACTTCAATTAAAATCAACCGGCAACACTGTCGAGCGTAACCTTCATGTCAACAATGAGGAAAGTTATTTTAAATTGAAGTGTAGTGCCGTTACTAGATCATGTCTTCCACATCATCTCTCTAGAATTAGCTTCAAAATAATATTTAAAAAAAAAAAAAAAGTATTTTAATGAACAAATATTTCTTGCAGCAGATTGGGTTAGATCATTTAGGACTGAAATCGTTTAAAAAGGAAGGTTTTGGAGATTTAACGTGAGAAAAAAATTGGAAAAAAGATAATACCATGTTAAAAGTTAGTGATATAGCAAAAGTATAGAAAATAAATCGTGCAATGATGCATTTTTAACATTTATATTATATAACAATTTTATGAAAATCATATATTGCGGAAGGTGCAATGGGAAAGAACTAGTGTCGGGGTAAGGCATTTCTTCTAAAAATATATAAACGAAATTGAGTATAATTTATTTCCTCAACCATCTGAAGAAATTGTTTTAAGGAAATATTGGATAATGGAGAGAGTAGAGAGAGGGTGGAGCCAAAATTAAGTAATCGACATAATAAATAATGATGATATATCTTTATTTTATAAGTGTAGAAAGAAGATATATCATACACAATAGGTATAAAATCGAAGTTTCAAACATATTGGGGAAGATAGCACGAATAAGGTCAATAAGTTTTTAAATATTTTATTTACAATATAATTTATAATTCTAGGTTTAGAAGACCAGATATTTCAGCCGAATTCTCAGCAAAAATTAAAACCTATCTATAAACATACATGTTTATATATAAATACTCCTTGACCGAATCCTAACTACGTTCTTAACTAGGAATCAATTACCGTCTTATATATGTGTAAGTTTAAAACATTTATGTATTTAGATAGTATGGTGCGTTCACCCAAACCTACCTTCCCGTCGAGGTATTAACGTGTTTCGCTTCTCCTCATTGAAAAAATAAGCTAAAAAAAAATTCAGATTGAATGTTATATTAACAACAAATAACGTTTTATAAAATCGTAATGAAGTGCTATTCATAATTTTTATTGTTCACTCATGTCAATGCCACTCACAGACATTGAGCAACATTGTGGGCAATTACAAAATGTAAACTTACTTACAGAATAATTTTTAGTGCAAGGGAACAGAATAAAAAATCTAACTGTCCCAGCCAGGATTTTAATAACTTATCTGACCTGTTCCGGTAGCATAAGTGGCTAATGCACCGGCCCGGATAGCAGGGGATCCAGGTTCGTATCCTGGCTGGGACAGTTAGATTTTTTATTCTGTTCCCTTGCACTAAAAATTATCTAAAATTACGTGGGATTAAATACCACAAATTAAATAATATTTATTACTTACAGAATGTAACATAAGTGATGAACACTTGTAGGGTAAAGGGACAGGATATGTGGGGGCTTAGAAGGCATACCAGAGTGACACTGAAATGTGGTCAGCAAGCACTGGGACATCAGGAGACACGCAAATGGGCGCATTCTTCCGGCTACTAGTCTCGGCGATCTGAGATAGCCCCCTGATCACAATGCGAGTGCACGATCTACCGCAATCGACCATCTGGAGACCATGTCCAATGTCGTCTTCATTACCATTGGCTGGAGTCCTAATGAGGGCACCCATGAATATTGGATAAATATGCCCCCATATGTAATCATGCTCGTCAGGACACGCGGCTCTGTGTCCCACATCTTCTTTACTCTCGCCATACCAAGGGGGTAATTAGTCTTACAATTGAATATTCATTGCATGTTTCAAAATTTAATTCTAAATTACACTTTTGTATTTTGTATGGCTTTTCATTGTAAAACTGAAATTAACCAGATCTTTGTATGTAGCTCGCATGAGCAATAATATTCGGCAACTAAAGCCCCCCCCCCTCACTGACATATATTAAAAAAGAATTACAATAAAAACTGATTCAGTATATAATCATGATTCATAACTCAAAAATCCGACATTAATGAACTCTGTAAAATAGAGAAGTTTTCCTGTGTTTCATTAAAAACGATCAGAAATAAAATTAAATGACTAATACATTCTTAAAAAGCGGACAGTACAATACAAGATAAAGTAATTGAGCTAAAGCTTGCTGTAGGTCAACTGGGAAAGGAAAACGTTGGAACTGAAATCTCTATAAGCATCCTTAAATAATTTTTTTTTTTTTTTTTTTATTAAATTCTGTAAATAGGTTTACATTTTATATTGCTCACAAGGTTATCCGATGGCCGTGAGTGGCATTGCCATGAGGGAGAGAACGACCAGTGCCGTAACTCCGAAAAGAGAAAAAAAAAAGAAGTAATACATAAAAAAAAAAATATGTGTGTGTGTGTGAGTGTGTGTCAATAAATAAATTTAACTAGGTCCTCTTGTGTTCTCTTGTTACAGAAGATCACGGGGCCATATCCGATTGAGTCGCCGTATAGTTTTATCGGGATGGGTTTGGGAGGATAGTTCATTAGCTTTGGGATTAGGATGTTGTTTGAGGCGGGAATGGAATTTGGAGAAACGATTGGGAATTAAGCCGTTGACGAGGTGAATTTTAGGGTAGAGTTGGATCCATGGAAGGGAGCATTAACAATGGTTCTGAGGACTTTGGACTGGAAGGATTGGACGCGTTGGATGTTGGATGGCTTAGCGGCACCCCAGAGTTCTATACCGTATGTCCAAAAAGCTTAAATAAATATAATATTTTATCTGCATTGTGTATTATATTAAAACAATCATAAAATTACGTTTTGAACATTTTTTATTATTAACTAGTATACTAACTAGTTACTGAATTTACAATTTTTTATTATTCATTTCTCCCTCCCTCACAATATCACATTAAAGAAAAGGAATCATCTCAAGAGTCTTTAAAAGGAAGCCTAAATTCTAAATATATCATTTTGAACACATCGGAATATTATCATCCGATGAAGTAAGTGTTCAATATATGTTGAACTTTTATAAAAGTCACGCTATGGTACAACGTGAATAGCTTGATTTGCCTGCGGTAAATCTGCTTAAAATGGGGCAGAATAACCAAGGCCTTGGAAAAAAGTTATCTCTGAGCTGTAAAGTACGACATGACCTCCTAGAAGGTAGATATGCCGGTGAGATTGCATTGTTCACTTCATTTCTCCCTCAACAATAGCTTCAAGGTCATGATAATGAAATCTTTCTCCGCCAATGAGAATAAAAGTTTAGTAACAATGGGGTGGGGAACTATACACGGGATCATAAAACTGTCAAAAACCTGCATTAGAAGGAACAGTAAAATATAGGCTGTGAACAGTTACATCTCAATATAATGTGCAGGTTGTAATCTCCCAAGAAGACAAAATCAAAAGCTACATTGAACTAGATGGGTCAGGAATCTGACTTAGCTCAAAGAATCCTTTGGGATCTTATTCCTACGAGTTCGAGTCCCAGGACAAGCTCTTGTCAAGAAATATGGCGTTATGACTTGTGACGTAGTGTTTAGAAGAGACAGGCCACCCACAAACAAATCCTCCTTTCACGAAGAGAGGGTGTCCGGGAATTCGGTCATGGTAGTTTAACAATTAAAATCTAATTTTTAATTAAAATAGTTTTTATTTTAGCTAACGTTTCGGCCTAGATTTCAGGCCTTCATCAGGGATGTAAGAGTGGGGAAAGGATGAGACGGTTTAAATAGCTTAAGGTTCAGGACATATCGCTGTAGGAATGTGGGAGGGGGAAAAATGAAATGGGGTGTCCTTATTAAGATTTTTGTTTTAAGATGAGGAAAATATTACTGTATGTAGAAGAAATATAGTCTTTGTCATAAATAGGGTTCTATGTTCAAAATGTATGTGAATAGACTCCGCTAAAAGTCGTTTCTCAAGTAAATATTTATTTGTGGTTTATCATCCCATGTAAATTTTAAACAATTAATGAGAGGGAATAGAATAAAAAAATCTATCTAGTGTGGGGGGAATTTAATATTTTATCTGGCTCGTCACGGTGGTGTAACGGAAACATTCCTGCCCGGCAAGCAGGAGATCCAGGTTCAAGTCCGGGCTGGGACAGATAGATTTTTTATTCTATTCCCTCTCATTAATTGTATTTCTCAAGGTTTGGTTCAGTCGCAAGAAGTGTGAATTTATCAAAGTCGAAAGTATTTTTGTCAGTAGTAGAGTGTTTTGAAAGGGTTGTGTAATTTTTTAAAATACCATTGTTTTTCGGAACACAACGTTAACATAACATTTTATTAATTAGCAACCATATTTATTTATATATGTATGTATGTATTAGCGCACTTGTGTTTATATGTGTGTGACGAAAACATTAAACTTTACGATTTTTCTTAATGAAATTCAGTATCTAACTGATAAGTGCAAAACAAAAGGATAAGTTTGTTACTGAGTGAAAGTGAGCAATCGGAGTAGGGGTTTACCTGGACTGAAATTTTTAGTTTTACGGCTTATAAGCCGAAATTATTTATTTTTCTTAGTGAAATTTGGCCAGTTGCTTTTAAATCAAATCTAAAATTAAAGGCTGTTTTTGCTATTCAGCGATATCAGACTAGTAGAACTATGGATTACCTGTAATGTCAAATGTGAGTACAAAACATATTTACGATTTAGCAGGCATTTAGTAATCAGTTTATAGCAATAAAATTCAACGCATATTTATTTATCGACAAATTAAATATATAATGTTATTATATATATATAAGTTGCACAGCGAAATTGAAAAGTAAGAAATATGGGTTTACCTCTAACTTAAATTTTAATATTACGGTCTAGAAGCTCCAATTAATTGTTTTTATTAATGAAACTTGGGATTTCACTAATACAAAGATTTGGCATGTATGTTATTGAGCGAAATGGGACTAATTTGAGTGGAGATTCTTGAGTGAGTCATTAAGTACGAAAATAAAAAGCCTTTTCGCAGAAGGCTTAATATTTAGTTTAGCCCAATGAAATTCAATATAATTTGTTTAATGGAAATATATGTAT
>KZ806922.1:1052670-1063698 GCA_000696205.2 Oncopeltus fasciatus | reverse complement strand
ATATATATATACTATGAGTAGGAGGTTTACATAACAGTATATACATAAATATTCCTTACAGACAGATGAATTCGCTCAGTTTACGGAATTCCTGACTTGACAGACTTTTATATATTGCTGGTACAATCGTTTCAGTGAAATAAGCTTATTTTTTTCTTCTTTTTTTTTCTTCCTTTAATTAAATGCGACTTACTTCATTTCACTCAATAATGTTTTAAATAGACCAGGAAAGTATTCATAAACACACATATAACCTTTAAATGACTAAATTATTTCAATTCTATCTATGGCATACAGATATTAAATATTTTGCGTTTTCGGCTGTATGTGCCAGGCAAATTGCGTAGTACGGTTTATACCATAGGAAAAGCTGGATTCAATGCTCTGAAATTCGGACAAATAGGAGATTTTTGTAAATATTAATTTTTATTTTATTTTTTTTTTACGTTTCATACTTTATTAGTATATAGAATAGGTAAAGTAAAAATATAAATTTATATTTAATCTTAAAATCTAAGGGAAGAAAATAAATTTTAAAATGCCAGGCGCAATACATGAATAGCTACATTTATTTGGAATTTGCTGGAAAGGTTAAACTCTTTCACACAGCACTCTACAGAAAAAATGTATTAACAAACAGTTCTTTGTAACAGCAGTAACTATTGGCAAATGTAATTTGTAATAATAATAGCAAGTGGCGCCAACTAGTAAAGTTTAATTGCACCATAACAATGTTATGGCCTATCTCCATTATAAACATTCAACCGATAGAAAAGTTAACGACATAAATTGCGTATCTATTGCAAAACACACCATGCAATTCAAACTAATATCAAAGAAAAAAAGTTAAATTATAACTTATAAAAATCAGTTAAATAACGCGCGGAATATAAAAGAAAATTGAATATACTGAACGGAAAATATCTAGAAATAGAATTGATAAAGTACTTTCCGACGAAGTCAGAGCTGACATATGGAGGTAATACGATGCCAGCGATAAATCCGCTGGCTGTAAGCAGACTCTGGAATAAATCTCATTGGTTACTGGAGGTTCCAGACTAGAGATTGTTGCTAAGTTGACAAATTCATACTTGATACACTCCAATTTCATAAAATGGAAATGTTATTGAATGAAAGGGAGGAATAATTCGTCATTTTTTTTATATTAGATCTGTCATATTTTCCTGGGCAGAAATGTATAAGAATTCCTAACAAGAAAAAAAATGTATTGAGACGCTAATAGACAGTCTTCAATTTAACATTGAAACAGAATATGTTTATAAAAAGAAGAAGAGATATTTTTTTTTTCCCCTGTCTTGATACAAAAAAATGGTCCTTCGTTAGAACACCAGAGCCACGAACATGGGAACTTAATGCGAAATGTTCAAACTGTAAATTTTATATACATATATCCATATTAATGGACCATATTTTAGCTTCTCAAATGTAGGATCGGAGAAATTCGTGTCATGGTACAAACGTGAACAGCTTGAATATGCTAAAAATGGAGATTAATAAGAACCAATTTTCTCGCCAAATCTTCAAGCTTATACCTCCAAATACTAATATAATTTTAGATATAAAAAAATAAATATTTTAATTAAGATAGATTGTGAAAGAGCTTTAATATATTACAGTGTATTTCTTTTAAAATACTTATTGCAATTATTGAATTTAATTATCATTGTAAATTCTTCTTCCGAGCTTGAATAGAAAGAAGCTCTCAAGAAGCCATGATGAGTGAAAGCTCGGCAAAAAAACAACTCTCTTCAAGCCCGGAAGAAGAATATATAAACAGTTCGTTGTTGGTTAAAATTGGTTGAGTATTTGGAATGTATACCCCCCCCCCCCCGGGCCAAATTGAATAATCTCTGATACCTTCCTCATAACCACAATTTTGGGACAAAAATTAAGAAGTATATTGTAGGTAAAAAATGTAAATCTCTATCGTTTCTTTCTTTAGCGTAGTTCTGTGACACTTTTAAGAAAAATATATGTATAAAAAGTACAATGAACCATAAATTGTGTGCTACCAATAGGTCTAAATCTAGATCTAGGGGTTTACCTCATTGCCTCTGGCTGATTTTAAAATAAAATAAAAGTCATTTACTCATACGAGCGATGAAACTGAGAAATATGCTTGATCCTGCATGAGGACATTTTTATGTAAATTATATTTCGTATATTGTAAGGTGGGAGATTAAAATTTCGAATTTCCAGGCTAATTACATTAATTTATTCGTATTCCCAAGTTTATAGGCCTTATAATTTTTTTTTTTTTTTTTTGAGATAAGATGAAATTCATGAGTAAAGTCTAAATTACTTCCTCCATAACTTGGAAACAAGCCTACTGAATTTACAACTAGGCGTATCCAAGAAGTTGCAGCGAGTTGGTCGCGTGTTCGAGGAGAATGAAACAGAACTTCAAATGAGCCCATTCCTAATCATCTTGTTAACTTCTACGATTAGTAGTACGATTCCAAGCCGCAAAGGAAAAGTCTATAACCAGCCAGGCTAGGATTAGCAGGAACTCTGAGCGATGTGCGATGGATGTCAGCCTGTAGAAGTAGGAGCTGCGAAAACTAAGCGAATTTCTCACTTTTTATCAGTTGATGAATATTTATACATAGGCATTCCATGACATGTGATCCCCTAAAGCTGTGGAACGTGTGTTTTGTCATTGAACAGATCTGTGTTGATGTGGAGGTAACTAAATAGCTGACCGTCCAGCTTTATGAGGAGAGGAATTCAGTCTGGAGAGCTGAAGAATGAAGAACTGATTTGAAAATAAAAAAAGTTTTATCATCTTTTCGCCAAATTTCCGGCCTAAATATCAGGCCTTCATAGGGGCAAATGGGATTATATGGGAGAGACAGAGACTCCTGCTTTACGTTAACTAAATCATAAATACATATCTGTATAATTCTCAGTCATGATTTATTTATCAAAATTATCAGTCATGATTTAGTAACCGTAGAGCTGGAGACTCTCCCCATCACTCCATTTGCCCCCATGAAGGCATGATATTTACGCCGAAACTTTAGCAAAAATAGAAAAAAGAACTTCCTTGTTTACAAATCAGTTTTGAATTATTCAGCTCCCAAGACCGAATCTCTGACTAACCTCTCCTCATAAATCTGTGTTCAACTACATTGACCTAAACTGAATACTACCCATGATACAGCGAAAAAAAAAAGTTTTTTCTTCCACAAGAGATGCCAGTTAATAATCCTCCCGCTTTCTTTCGATTTCCCACAATAAAAATAATCCTTTAATTTAACATTTAAATGACATGCCAAATTTTTTCACTAAAATATAAAACAAACCAAACAATTAATTGAAACTTTTACGCCGTAAGGTTAAAATTTGAAGTACAAATAAACTACCATTTATATAATTGTTTAATTTTGTTGTGTAACTTCTAAAATATTTTATTCGTCAATATATAGAACAAATATGTCTAGATTTATATTATTTAAACGAAATATTACGCTTCCTACATCGAAATAATTTTTTGTACGCCCACTTGACATTTCAGTTAATCCCCCTTGATTAGTCCTTAATCACTAAATAACAAAGTCCATCTTTCTTTTTAGAATTAAAAACGAATTAAAAGCGACATGCCACAATTAATTACCATAAATGATAAATTGGAAATATACAGTCGAGGTAGCTAGGTAAAATACCACTCCTATTTTTTCACTTTTGCTAAAAACCGAATATATACATTCCTTTTACAATTCTTAGTTAAATGCTGAACTTTATGGAAAAATAAACAAACAAAAACAATGTTTATTTATTATAAATGATTAGGAATTTTGATTTTAGTAACTAGAACCGGAGAAAATAGCTCTTATAATGTTCTTCTAGTATTCAAAGGGTTTTGAAATTTAGGGATTCTCAGAAATTTATTTTTAACTACCTTTCACAGAAAGCCGTTTGTTTTTATCAATCAGTCAGTAACAAATGTATAACATCTCTGCATAAAATGACATAGGCTTAAAGCAGCTAGCTTTTTTTCAGTAACCCTTCGCTAAAGCATAGCACATACATATATATATATATATATATATATATATATATAAAATAAGATGTGTGTATGTATGTAACGTATGGACTTAAAAACGGCTGGGCCGATTTTCATGAAATTTTCAGGGAATGCCTTTATTTTCGGTCTGCGGACGGAGGGGCGTGGCAAAATAAAATTTTCATTTCCAATTTGCCTTAAATACATGGGTTTCATTTTGATTGAGCCCATATCTACACCATATGTAACTTATTCTGTGAAAAAAACTTTGTGATAAGTATTCTATGAATTTTTATTTGAAGGCCGTAAATGTCGTTTAAAGCTCTATTTAAATTGTATGATAATGCAACACTAATTTTGCTTAGGGCCAGCAACGCCATAAAAAAAAAAAAAGGTTTTGGCAAAACGAAGAATGCCGGATCCGCTAGTGTGTGTGTGTGTGTGTGTGTGTGTGTGTGTGTGTGTGTGTGTGTGTGTGTGTATATATAATATATATATAATAGAACATAGGAAGTTTAAAACAGTCGCCGCTCGGTAACATTTTTTTAAACCCCATACTCAATCATCCAGGGTTAGGGAGGGAGCGGCTATCTACAGATCTCCACACTATTCTAAACTCCCACAGCACTGTCTAGGCTTTCATTCATTTAAAATCTGAACAGAGAGAGCCTCAACAGCGCCATTGAGGCCTAAACATATCCCCTCGTCAATCCTGAAATCAGTATTTCTTTTTTTTTTTTTTTAATACTCAGGTATAACAGCTCTTATCTACGACAGATTGAAAATATTCGGCTTAGAGTAAAAACTTCACTACAATTTAACAAGGATTCATAAAAATTTTCCTAATAAAATTCACTAGATGACCCTGAATTTAAAGCAATGGAAAATTCTCAGTATTATTTATTTGAAGGATACAAATCCTAAACTGACTGAATATCCTGAATCGAAGGACTGGTTGTAGGAGGCAGTGTAAGTCTCAGAACGTATTATTTCTGCACTAAATCCGTCGGATCGACGTCGGCTGTGACCTATCTGACGACGAATCACAGTATGACGAGGAAGGAGGGTACGAGTACGAGCCTGGAGACGACGACAAGATAAGGACCCCTGGAGCATTGTTATCGCAGCACAATGGACACTCCTTGTCTTAGAGCGTTAATTATCCTGCGCCAGGATTCGGATAACGGTTCTACCATACCGGAGGATCCCCTCATGGTCCTAGAGGAGCGTCACTTGGGGCAAAGCGTTGCAAGTAGTTCAGGTAAGCACTTTACAGGAAGCGAACCTCGGATAGACCAGAGAAGAATTGTCAAGTGAAATAAGTAAAGAAACACATAAAAAAAGACAGAAAAGAACATTCACCTAGGTGCTTTTTATAAACATTTTTGACCAAAATATGTCCCTTTATGGGACCTGGATATAAAAGAGAATTTGATGCTTGGCAGTATAACTTCCTCATTTATCGCTAACCGATAAAACTCTGGGAAGGCCTTAACAAGCACAAGGTACACAAAAACGATAAAAAAAAGATAAAAACTGACGAAAGAGCCCTTTTTTTCCGGGCAAATATACTACCTATATAAGATATTGTTCATTGTATTAAAAGCTCATATGAAACATTAAATACAGATAAACAAGCTTTATAAATTCCTTATATAATATAACAACCTACAAAATCCTAATTAAACAATTAAAATGATACATGGTTTTACTTGGCTGAAATTGAAACAGTTTTTACAAGTGTTGCTTTAGTACCATTATCGGTTATGTAAAAAATAGGCCATGCTATTACAATATGTCATAATATTTTACCTTGGGGCAAGTAGATTGAAATGCAGCAAGTATGAACGTTTTTGAAAAAAAAAATTAGTTTTCGGGGCAAAACATCCCTTAATTCTTTGATCTCTCAATATTAATAAAAGTTTCTTTTATTATATTTTTTATATTAAACTTCCCATCCATGAAAGTAAACAGTAAAGTTAGTAACTACGTCTTTAATGAACACAGCCATTCTGACATTTTACAACAATGGTGAGTGACGAAAGGCAGGAAAGAGGTTGCATCCTTGAACACTGCGATAAAACATAAATAATAAGTAGAAAAGTGAAACACGCCATTAGTATTCAACAGTAAGCAATGAATAATCCAGTCTAAAGTGTTTTTCCTTTGTCAAATTACTACTCTCTCAATGTTATAATTTTTTTTTCTTTAATAATTGTACTGAATTTATCAAGAAAATGCAAATTGATTAACCAAATAATAAAAGTCACCTAATAAATTGTTGTAGTCAACTATTTCATGAAAATGTAATATTGTTTTGGACAAATATGCAAGTGATCTTCCTTTTAACATAATTAAAACAGACTCCAAGACCGAATTCCAGACTACCCTCTCCTTATAAAACTCGATGGTCAACAAGTTACCTACAAATTGAAAAAAAAAAAAAAATTAAATATATTTTTATGAAGATTGGAACCAAAACAACTTGCTTGGGCGACCCTCACCAGTCTAGTAAATAATAATAAAAAAAATAAAATATATATTTTTTAAATAATGAGATTAATTGTGGTATGTAATCTCACGTTAAGTTTTCAACAAGTAATGGTAAGGGAGACAGAAAAAAATCATACTAGCTAAGCCGGGAATCAAAACCGGGTCTCCTACTTTCCATATATTTTAGTACACCTTTGTGGAAAGTAGGAGGTCCGGGTTCGANCAGAAGATGGACAATGTCCGAAAGCGCTCGCCAACAGAAGATGGTTTGCAGAAACCAATGAAGACGGAGAATAGAAGGTATGAGAGTTCTATATTCATTGGTGGTAGAAATAACCCCTTAGATTATTTATTAAATTAATTCCTCAACAGCTGTATTTAATAAATATTTGTAAATGTTCTGTAAATCCCCATATACCTATTTTTACTATTTTATTTCAAGTAAGCATAAGCAAAATAGCGTTTGATATTTTCTTGTACTGTTCAACAATTTAAAGACTTTGAATATATAATTCATTCATTAAAAGAAAAAAAAAATTTATAGTGGTAATTTGCCAGAAATACGAATTTTGTTTAAAAAAATATTTTAAAGGTTATAGTCATAATTTTCCTTTATACGCAAATTAATCTGTACATAGCATTCAAGATATTTTTGGCAAGGACTAAGGTTTATCTGATGCATGAAATTCGATCAAGAAGTTTTTATGTCAAAATTATTACAAACTAACTAAATCACATAAAATTCGGAAAATACAAGTGCAATACGATTAGAAAGGATCGCCATGTCATAAGTAAAAAAGGCCAGGAGAATACTGGGTTGTTAAGGATGTGGGCAATGTAAAGAAAAAAAAGGATAGATCCAGCCAATTGCCATGAGAAACACCCGTTTGCAATATTAAAATAAATTCTGTAAACATATTTTTGAACATTGGTATCGCATTTGAAGTAAATATGCCTCTATTCCTAATGGTCAAATCTTACTCTGTAAGGATAAAGTCCTTTTGTTTAGTATCATCTATAATTTTCGTAATGTAAATAGACAATTCACTAGCACACAAATAGTAGTCAATTAGCTGAAATTAAAGACTTTTTTTTTTCGAAATTTTCTCCTTAAAACGACAATAGCAAAGTTCTTCATAAATGTAAATGAAGAGGAAAATATTAAATCAGTTCTAATGAACTGTTGCAGGACTAATGAAGACAAAGAGATTTTTAAGAAATTATCCCAAGGGCTTGTTTTCAGCTTTTAATATGTAATGTTTACTTTCTCGAAGAAGAGAGACTTCTTGAGGAGGGAAGGAAGTTCATAAAAAGATAATATAGAACACAAGAAGAACACAGCTGCTACAGAAAACTTTGTGTAAAAGGACAAAAAGAAAATAACTCTTCCCACTTCGAGATCTGTACTACCCTCAAAGAGATTATTCCTTTCTAAAGGGGGTTACATCCCCTATTTATGTATCCAAGACAGAGTCTTCAGAGTCAAATACACTTTTAATACACTTTTTCCTCTGTATATTCTATCTACATGATGATACATACAAAACACAACGTGTGAACCACCCACACGACTTCTATACCCTTTACCCAACTTATTAATAATACCAATAAAACCATAGAACGATTGTTCAGCTGTTTTTAACCATAAATAACTAGCTGTCCAATCATATAAATTTCAATTATTTTCTACTCACAAGCTTGAAAAAATTATTAAATGCAATAAGCTAGTTTCTAAGTGTTTGCTTTCAAAATTAAGTAATTGTTAATTAGTTTGTTAATAAAAAATAAAAATAAATTTCCTTTGCATCAGAATTAGTAATAAACATGAGTATGTATCTTTGTGTTTATATATGCGTCTGCAATGTGTATAATAGTATATGAGTCGTGAAATGCAAATACCAGCTTTTAAAAGCTTGCAAGGTTGAGCGATGTGCTATAAATATCAGGAGTGTTTTAAACATACTTCGTGACCAGGATCATTCAGGCGATAAAATCGTCTCTCCCGCATTCTATTGGTTATCTTCTCACAGACTTGAATGCTTATTAAGAAGGAAGATCCAAGTTGGGACTGATAAGGGAATGTGTTACTATAATCTATCAAAATGTTATATAAAATACATGAGCTCGGACAGATAGCTAAACAGATAAGCCATATTTTAACCTTCATATGAATGTATTATTACAATTGTTATGCATAATTTCAAGACAAAATATTATATATATATTTATTAAAAAATTTGTGTTATTTTAATAAAATTAATAGTCTTTCTAGTGATGTTGAAATTATAGGATAACATTTAATCAAAATTGTTTTTGCAATTTTCGCCTCTGCATTCAGCAACAAAAATATTTATAGATCTGTATTCTACAAACGTTAAAGACGCTATCCTAAAAACTTACTAGTTTTTCTCTTGATCTTTATAGCCGTTAAGTCAACAATTTTTGCCCAAAAAGCACCTTACTTAATATAAAGCATCTTGGACTGATTGGAAAAAATATACATTATTTTATCTTGAATTCAAGGAAACCAAAAGATCACAATATTAGAAACTTATCATCGAACCTTGAAGATGCGAGAAAAAAGTCTTTTTCTGTGTAGTTAAAAGTTTTTTTTTTTTGTTTTTTTTAGCTTAATAGTTTAAATTATTACTCCTAATTTTTAATTTGCAGTCTGCACGTATTTTTTAAGATCAGGTTCTGAATACTGCGTAACAATGCATGGTTTGCCAAAAAAAAAAAAACACCCTAATAAGGGTATTAACTCGTTAAGATAAATCTACAAAATTAAGAAAAAGCGAAAAAATACATAAATTTTAAACTAGTGACAATATCCCTATGTTTGAGAAAGTCTATGTTCATAACTTCATTGAATGCAGTTTCATGTTAGAAAAGGATATTGAAATTCAATATTTCTATATTAAAATTATATTTTACGCACATAATGCCGCAGAACTGAATCCTATTGGCTCTAAAAAGTAATCGTAATCGAGATTATCGTTTTTTTTTTTTGTTATTTCTTTTCAAAAATGGAGCAACCCTATTCTACACTCACCCTTGGCTGCTGTCTACAGATGCGGGGGGGCTTGGTTCGGGCTCCTCCTGAAGGGGGCTCTCGTAGATCAGGGTCTCCACCATAGAGCCTTTGGAACTGCCGAATGACACCCTGCAACCCAAGAGTTATGGTTAGGGACGCCAGCAACTCAAGAGGCATATACTCGAAAGAAAGCTACATTTTGGCAAGAATCAAAATGTAAAAAACATATATTTTAAACACCTAGGTAATCTTATATTTGAAAAGCATACAGTTAAAACTAAGAAATACAATCATGATATATTAGATACAAGAAATACCAATTATTATAGACATGGGATGCACAAACTTCGAAAATTAAATTAATTCTCATACCTTCTATTCTCCGTCTTCATTGGTTTCTGCAAACCATCTTCTGTTGGCTAGCGCTTTCGAACATTGTCCATCTTCTGTTGAATACAGACCGTGACAGTGAACGTATGTATTCGGCCAGAAGATGGACAATGTCCCAAAGCGCTCGCCAACAGAAGATGGTTTGCAGAAACCAATGAAGACGGAGAATAGAAGGTATGAGAGTTCTATATTCATTGGTGGTAGAAATAACCCCTTAGATTATTTATTAAATTAATTCCTCAACAGCTGTATTTAATAAATATTTGTAAATGTTCTGTAAATCCCCATATACCTATTTTTACTATTTTTTTTTCTTTAATTTTTCTTTCTAAAATAATGTAAATCATATATTTGTTTTGTTATTCTCTTGTTCCTTTATGATATTGTACTTCAAAAACCCTAATTATGGCTGAGGGTTTTTGAAGTACATTTATTCTAAATAATAATTTAATTTGTTTTAAAATTGTATTATTTTAAATGGTTATTATGACTACCAATGAATATAGAACTATCATACCTTCTATTATCCGTCTTCATTGGTTTCTGCAAACCATCTTCAGATTATGGTTTGAAGAAACCAATGAAGACGGATAACAGAAGATATGATAGTATTATTTTATCAATCTTAATCGAAGCCCGACAAATTATTTTCTATTAATTAACTAAAGTTACCTAATTTTCAACACTTAAATCTAATGAAACAAATTATATTGGGAAAGTAAGTAGTTGCTTAAAATGAAAAACTGAAAGTACCATGATTAAAATTTTTAATGGTTCATTGGTTTTATTTTTCCGTAAATTTCTCAATAGGAATTACTTGGCCCAGATTGGACAGGCAAGGAATAAGCGTTATTAGCAGCAAATTAAAAGCAATAAGTCCGACTTAATATTTAACAATAATAGCAATGACTCTTATTGTTATATAAAATAATAATGTTTGTTTATTTCTCAAATACAAATCTAAAGCCATTTTTAAGAAATGGATTCAGGTTAGCCAAAAACGGAAATTTTTTTATGAAAATAAAAAGGACTCCATAGATCGATATATCCGTAAATATTTATATATATATATATATATCGGGGA
>KZ806922.1:1003184-1033836 GCA_000696205.2 Oncopeltus fasciatus | reverse complement strand
ATATATATATATATATATGTATACAATTCAAAACATTTTTTTACAATCTTTACAAGCGTGATATTTAAAAAACTTAAACTTAAAGACCAAGAGACTTTAAAGCAGAGAATAAATATGGCTGCAAACAAACCATATTAACAATTTTTAGTGCAAGGGAACAGAATAAAAAATCTAACTGTCACAGCCGGGACTCGAACCTGGATTTCCTGTTATCCGGGCCGGTGCATTTACCAATTATGCTACCAGGACAAGTCTGATGAGTTATTAAATTCCCCGCACTAGTGTCGAGAGTCTAACCTCCGAGGCAGACGAATATATCGTCTTATGCTCGGAGGAGCTGACATTGTCAAGCTGTTNCTTGAATTGTTTTAAGTTATTTAGAGGAACCTCCTAATAACATTCAAAGGTGATTTAATTACATAAATATTATTTTTTGTGGTATTTAATCCAACGTAAATTTTAACAATTTTTAGTGCAAGGGAAAAGAATAAAATCTAACTGTCCCAGCCAGGACTCGAACCTGGATCTCCAGCTATCCAGTAGCATTTATCCTACCAGGACCAAGTCTGACAAGTTATTAAATTCCCCGCACTAGTGTCGAGAGTTTAACCTCCGAGCCCTTACCGAGTCCTGGTAGCATAAATGGTAAATACACCGGCCCGGATAGCAGGAGATCCAGGTTCGAGTCCTGGCTGGGACAGTTAAATTTTTTATTCTGTTCCCTTGCACTAAAAATTGTTAAAATTTACGTGAGATTAAATACCACAAAAAAAAATAATATTTACAAACCGTATTAATATTTACAAAGCTTGATGCTTTGAACGTTATTGCTCTTGAACTCAACTTGTAAGTGTCGAAAGAGAGGTCGAAGAAAAAAATCGATTATAGGACAAGGCGGGAGTGTGAGAGTGGAACTCGATGGCAGCAGTGCATGAGGACGAGGCGGGAAAGGCGCAGTTTTGGCGGGAGACCGGCCTTGGCTTTGACACTAGCTGGGGCTCTATTCCCGGCGCTCTCGTCAGCGCTCTGATGAAACCAGGCGTAAACAAGGAGATTAGTGTCTGGCTTAGCGGTACAACGAGTAGGCGTGCACCATACTTCACTGCCTCATTTATACAGACATCCATAATCATTTCATACAATTCTTCCGCTAGAGTTATTGTAATAGTCAAAAATAAAGGATATACTTTAAGATTAGGTCACTCTTTTTAGCATTTAGAATTTAAAATTTAATTCGATATTCATTTGTTCTCAAACCTAGCATACGAATTGTCTATGGGGCTAAATTTCAATAAATGCACACACCACTCCTAAGTTATCTACTGAAGTGCAGAATGAATGCATTTATTGGCCTTGAACCAATTGCAGCAATATAAATGACATTTTAAACAAATGCTAAATGTAGTTTAAATAAATTTTAAAATTAATTAATTTTACATAAAACTATTAAAAAGTATAAGATAGAATAAATAAATATTACACACAGACGCAAACGCACCCTTACATAATAAAATACAAAAATGTGATTCTTATCCACGCGTTACATTCTTAAGAAGTACTCAGAAGATTATATGAACACTTTAAAAAAAAAATGATTTCAAATAAATTCATAACGGAGCTTAAACCAAGATGATCCAAAGTTCATTCGTTTAAAAGTTTGATTGGAATCCAGGTCATCAGATTTCAGAAAATAGAAACAAAGAAGCCATCAATAAGTGTATTAAGAATGAAGCTGAGAAAAAAAAATGATAAATTAAGCCATGAGAAATATCACTTATGAAGATATTTTTAAATGTCACATTGCAGGGAGAAGGGGCCCAATGACCTCACCCCAATAAACTTATGAAGATATTAGTTAAAAATAAGCGTTGCAATTCATCTTGCAGGGATAATATGCAGAGTTCCCTAAATATATCTACTACTTCATACTCCAACTTTCCTAAACAATAAAATTGTTATATTTTAATTTTTTAAATAAATCATATAATTATTAAATTATATTATACCAGAAATCGCCGAAGGAAATCAATCTTCAATGACTATACACAAAAGCTTAAATCCAATATTGTTTTTCTTCATGAATAAATATTAAATCAAAATGCCATAGAGGTTTGAATCATGGGAGTTTTTAATATCCTCCCATGGCACCCTAAAGAAAGTTAGAGGTCAGTGGTCCGTATTAGCCGCCTTGTTCCTCCTCAATCACTTAACCATTTAAAGCTGGGTGTTCCCAGAAGCGCAGAAAGAAAAAAACAACTAACTGAGCTTTGTTAGTATCGAACCTGATAATATTGACTCAATATAAACACTAGAATACAGTGACTCATACACACAAACATATATAAGCTTGAGAGTATTAGAGCTAAATTATTCTAAATATAGGTATATATTTTCATCGAATAAAAGTCATTAGCATATTTTTAATTTTTTTAACTAAGAGGGTTGAGCAGTTCAACTCTTCCCTGCGGTCTCAGAATTCGTCCATTATTTTTCAGCCTATGGTGATTTTTTTGGAGAGAAGTAAAATCAAAAAATTTTATAATTTCAATTTATGGTAAATCACAGATGAAAGGATTTAGAAAATGATGGTTTTGTTTTCAGTGCCATTTTGGTTACATTGCACAATATAGAGCATCTATTTAAGTTACTTAAGTGATTATCAGGCAAAAAAAAAAAAATTAATCCCGTTTAAACAATCTGAAACCAAAAGTAGTGCAGAATGAAGGTAACAATAAAGTTTCATCCATTGAACTATGTATTTTCACACCGAAAATTGTGTTTCGAAATCATTAATTGAAATTTTATTGTTTCTGGGACGTAACCAAACATGAATTTTGTTAGTTTTGAACGAATTTGGTCGATTGAAGCTGGAGTTACAATACACAAGACATATTTGGAGTGGTACTGCTGTGAGCGCATTCCTTTCTCGGCTATCATGACTCACATCTACAGCCCTCACACATCTGCTGACTCTGCTCCGGGCTACTAAAAAAAAAGTAAAAAAAATATAAAAAAAAGTTTCTGCAGGCGCACGTAACTATTCGTTTCTCAATTTTTTCCCAAGCAAACAAACCTTTTTCTAGAGGCCATGTGACCCCCTATCTCTCTGTAAGTGAAAATATTAACAAGTATTGAACAAAAATATCCTTCTACAGGCAGCCCTTAGATGATAACTTTCTCTTGTTTTGTTTTTTTTAAGTCAGTAGGATATATGATAATGGACGATAAGTTTATTAAAAAAAACTCCAATTTATTCTAAAAGTGAGTAATCTCCGGCCNGATTTCTAGCCCTTCGTCAGTAAGGAGTGAAGAGTGATTGTTGGAAGAGACCAGTTTTGTCTTCATTACACACTGATGAAGGCCGAGAAATCCCCGAAAATTTGACTCTGTGATTTTTTCTTTTTGCGTGTTTACTGCGCACTTTATCCCACCTGTTCTTATGTATTATATATATATTTATATATTTATACAGTAAGAAATCAAATGAATTTGGAAAACCTTGGTCTGACATCACTAAGTGAGATATCACTAAATCATGGTAGATGGTCAGACGTCATCGAGTGGATAAGTTATTATATATGTGCAGCCGCGAGTGCTTCGTGTTCTACATATATTTATCTCTCTCTCTTTATTATATATATATAATTAAATATTGCATTCAATTAGCCGTGTCGACAGAGAAGTTATTCCGGTCTAGTGGAAATCACGAAGTAAGGCGCAAGCATTCACTTGAGAGGAATCTCCATATCTAATAAGATATAATAGTTCTATATAGTTTAAGCTTCCGTAAATACTAAGAAGAAAATCAAACTAACCAATATTTACACTTTTAAGAATCGTTACGAATCAAATTCAGTACTTCGACAATTAAATGAAAACAAAAGATTTAATGAATTATTAAATAGATGAAATCAGTTGAATGAGACGGGAAGTTTAAATCAAAACCATATTGAATTATCAGCAATATCTTCATTATAATTAGTGTTACAAAAATGTTTGTAGAACGTAATAGACGTAAAATGTAATTTACTAATATTTATGCTCTACAGCATTTAAAAAAAAAAACCAATTCAAGTAAGAATTTTATTTAGGCAAGTACGTCCCTACTCTTCTTTCAAGGTGAGTCTAGAGCCAGCATCAGTGGTGATACTTTAGTCCATCAATGTCCTCGCCGTCTTACATGATCAAATTCACCATTTATGCCCATTTAAAAATAAATATTGACTATCTTCCCAGTTTACTTTTAAAAACCCCAAATAAAACCAGCACAATTTTAGAATAAAATACTTTTTATTACCTGAATATATCGAAGTACATATTTAAACAGTAAATATTAGAGTTAATTATTTATTTTTTCTAAAATTGGAGGGGTGGGAGGGTGGATAGACATTAAGTATATTTCCATTCTGCAATATTGATGAGGCTGTCAGATGGAAAGGCCCTATAAAACTAGGGGTAGGAAATATGTCTTTTAAAGGAGGTGATTGATGATTCTCGTGACCAAAAACGTAATTACCCAAGCAGATTTCATTACAGAAACCATTAGCGCCTGAATCCATTACAAGATGGCCCCAAACTAGAATAACTCGTCTATCTCGCTTCTATATCAAGACTGAAAGAAAAATGTGATCAAACCCTTCTCCATGTTTTACAAGCAGGAATGAAATACAAATTTCCGAATCTTCTAATAAATTTTTAAAAAATGAATAATTCTTTGTTTCAAAATTTGTAAAATGTTACAAACTCGATTAAAATTTTCTTAAAAAGAAAAAAAAATGCTTGAATATATCGATATAACGTCAACAGTAATGTTAATTGGTACATTTAGAAACATCTTTAGCTCCGAGAAAGATACATTTAATTTACACTGTAATATGAGAAAGAATAGATACTTATACAATAGAAGAAGTGAAAAATCCAGGAAATTAATATATAATTTCAGGTATTAAAAACAACGTATAACTATATTATATGAAAATAAATAATTAAAATCTGTGGAGTGGCAGAGAAGTCCAAACCTCTATACATGGGAGGTAGCAGATGACAGGGAACCCTAGCGGAATCAAGGAGAACTAACAATCCAGCCTCCTCCGTATTCCAGCAGATCGCTCTGTCATATAGACTTGGGACAAAACTACACTGCATTTTCTCATTATTAGATAAACTTATAACTAACTTACTAGCAATTTATCGCTTATTATTAATCAAAACTCCTATAAGATAATAATTAATACTTTAACTGCCTACATGCCAATAACAAAAAATTACTAAAGTAAATAAATAAGAGAGTTAAGGTTGATTAGGTTACGCTTTAAACCTATTTCTTTGTGTTAAAAAACACAGTTTATTACAAAAACAATATTATCATTTACATAAAGTTTTAAATTAAGATGAAAATATTATCACTAAATGAATGTTTGTTTGCAGTAGTAATGCTGTTGAATCCCCAACAAATTTATAAAAAAAAACTTTGTATATTAATAGTAAAGTCTTATACAACAAAGATATGCCAAACATTGTGTAATTTAATATACTGCAATGCTATAAATGACAAACTTATGAAAATACATGTAAATTATATTTGATAAAATAACTCATTATTGGCGTTGCAATTTGTGGAATGAAGATAACTGCTGGATTATCTTTGTTAACCCCCATAAGTTGAAATCTATAAAAAAAAAATTTCCAATCTTCAGTTTACTCATGGTGACAGGTGAGATTAGACAGTCTGGATTGGGATCATTTAGTTTTCCAATTCTACTTTTCCGAAGCCTTAATTCGGTTCTATTGGCCTTTATTAGCGGAGGAACTGATGTTGGGAGGAGAACTTTCAGTGAAAAAGATCTTGGTAGGCATATATTAAAAAACGCCAGGGGTGTTTAAAATAGAGCGAGTGGTAAGATGATTAGGAGAGGAGAGAAGAGTTGTGATTATTTTAAAAAAAAACTCCTTGACTTTAAGATGATACTTTTAAGGTAATGCACGCTCACGAACTAAGATCAAGATAACTCATACTAAATTGATTCATGATATTTGATAACACAGTCAGTTCAGTCCAATATGAATCCTACCATACCTATAATTCGTCGAAAAATAAAAGCATCTGCAGCTTTTCTTAAGCAATAATGCCTTAAACATTGCTACGAATAATAAAATGCATTATTAGTAATTCTGATAAATTTCAGACGAAAGAGTACAATAGATAAGATTAGATAAATAAAAGATAAACTCCTTATGTAATGTTATTAAAAACATAAAAAAAAAAAAAAAAAGAATAGAAGAGCAATTATCCCGGCAAATAGAGAAAGTATTAAAATAAGACAAATAATAAGGGTTATAAATGTCATTAGCTTGCATTGACATTATTTTTCTTCTTTTACAGACTATAAACACCATCCTTGGAGCACATACATATGGAAGAGGTGTGCATTTATGTTGAAGGGCTTACTTGAGTTCGAAGTACTAGTTTTTTTATTACCCCAAAGTTATTAGCTTTACCACCAGCAAATAGAAAGAACGGACAATACACAATACAGTTTGTAAGTCCACCTATTTTCTTTTAACAGTTCCTTATCGGTAAATTATGGGTGTTCTCAACCCCTTCCTCATTTCAAAATTGTATAATTTTCATTAAAATGTTAGAGAAATTAATATGATCCAATATTTAATATTTGTGAGCTTCTGCGATTCAGGAGATATAATTATTCGAAATATATTGGTTGAACTCGTGAAAAATAAAATAAATAATGTGTGAATGAAATAGTTAATAACTAATTAAAAACAATTTAATGAATAATAATAAAGGCTGAGAAAACTGATGAAAAGTTAACTGAAAATTGCGACAAAATTTCGATAAGACGTGTTGTGTTAACACAATAATACAAAATAAAATATTTTTAATAAATTCAAAATGTATGAAATCTGTTTTTGGTTTGTTTGTTTCTAAAGTACATTTTAAACTTTACATAGCTTTCTTATAATTTTGGTTTTAAAACAATCTGAAAATCTATGAATTCTATAGAATTTTCCTTTGAATTTAAAAGTCACAGATAAAAAATAATCTAAAATATTAAAATAATAATTTAGCTTTCAATGCAATCTGATACAATTTTCACATTTTATATATACGAACAAATATTCAAATAAATAAATGATTAAATACTAAGGAGTGCCACTTAAAATTGTTTTATTAATTTAAAAAAAAAAGATTACAATTAATGTTTATCAATAATAATTATCAATGTGCGAAAAATATGCAACGTCAAGATGAGTTCATCACTACTGTATTGCGGTTGGTGCAGAGTGGAGTCCGGAGCTGCATCAACAATGGCCGTATCAAATTGGAATTTTACGGGGGACTGAGTTCTAGTGAGACGACCCCTAGAAGCGAACTATGGTGCACCCGCACTTACTTTTATTGTCCATAGAGGTTTAAGCAAGAACTGAATATGTTGAATGTTTTCTTTGTTTCGTGAAAAGTGTTCTATTACTATTAGATGATTTTAAGTTCGGTCAAGGTAGATCGAAAAAAAAAAAAAAAAATACAAATTTAAAAAAAAGTGTATCCATGACTGATGGAAATGTGAACTTAGGGACAGGACGTCCTCTCTCGTATTCATGATAGACAGCCCTGAAGATAGCTTACAATGTAAGCCGAAACGTTGGCAGATAATCTTTTAAAAAAATAACTTTTTCATGACAAATTTGAATGTAAGTACTTCTATATGGGTTAACTCTCAAAAGGTCGCACTTTTTTTTTCAGGTGACGAGATAGTTCGAATTAAAATTTTATCACGTGGTGCCATTAAGCGGGATCACCATTCTTGAGATTAGGAAGTGTGTATTCGTAAATGAATGGCAATACAATTCTTGTAAATAATTAAAGGAAAATATATAATTTTTTTTGATCAGCTACTCAAGTGAAAAAACCTAGAAAAATGGTTACCAGTAGAACCATTTGTAAACGTTACTGCTAACATATTTCATTTTTTGTAGAAAATACTTATGCACAGATTTTTTTTCTTATTTGTATTAAAATATTAATTTTAATGCTCCATGGCGATTTTTGTACAAAAATTATAAATAATTTCACGTATTAAGAATCTATTCTTTGAAAAATGGTAATAAGCCATTGATAGGCTGATTTTACTAAATAACTATTATATTCTTTTATGTACCAGTAAATTGCGGTGATTAATATTTGGCCGCTTGAAGGGATATTGATATATTGCGGCCACTGAAGGGATTTATAGTCTAAAATTGTATGCTTGGGAAAGTAAAAAGAAACCTAAAATTAGTAAAAGAAACATGGCAACAGACAATGACAGTCAAAAAACTAAGTTGGTTTAGGAGAAAAGGGAATTTACTGATAAAGCGTGGAATGCATTCTTTACCTTCTTCAAGTGGTTTGAAGGAGAGATTGAACCAAGAAAATTATTGGAAAATTGAATTCTGTGAGCTGTCAGAGAAACTCAGACGTAACATGAAAAAGAGAACTGTCCAAAAACTAGACCAAAATTAATTAAAAAAACCTCTTAAAACTTCCTCAAGTGAGGAAAAAATAAGCTTCCAGTTAAATTGTCGAGGCACGAAAGGGAAGAAATTGATTCATGAAATGTTTTAGTTAGTCAGCCCAGTAGTTCAGTGGTAATGACAATGAAAATTAAAATAATATATTCAACTTAATAAATCCCTTGTCTAGGGTTTTCGAGAGGGCATTACGGGTTCGACTCCCAGCCTGGACGGGCTTTCATCTAGTAATAAAAATTTTGAAAACAGGATCTTTATCCTGTAAAGAGATCCTGCCCCATGCACTGACTTATGTAAGTGGCAAATTAAAAAAAAAAAAAAAAAAANAAAAAAAAAAAAAAAAAAAAAAAAAAAAAAAAAAAAAAAATTAAAAGACCCACAATAGCCTCTGTTTGCACTGTAAAATATAATTTTATCAAAACCAATCCGAATGGAGCAATATATAATGCAAATAATTATATAAAATCAAAGCCAAATGAATCTTAATACAATAGTTAATTTATGAAAGAAAAACAGACCACTTGAAAAATATATATAAATAATTCGTGAGAACAAATAAAATTAGAAGTGTTTAGAATTTCAGAATTTCAGTGGTCCAAGACGGAAAAAAAAAAGATCTAATGCGCATGCCATGAGAAGAAAAAAAAATGTAAAATTGCATTATAATTTGAGACCATCTTATTAATTTTGCCATTTTCCTGGCATAGATAAAAATAATCAAAGGATTGAGTTTTAACAGAAAATGAAATAATACTAGAGAGTAATTCTATCATTAGTCAAAGTTTAATACAATAATTGTTCCAACTAAAAGCTAAATAAAATATCTAGAATATCGAAGGGCTAAAGTTTTTTTAAAGAAGTGATAACATTATTCAACATATGTATCTGCAAACGAGTCTATGTATTTGTAAGAATGGGTGAGTATCGCTCATACATTTAAATTGTAATCAAACAAGCAATTTATTTCCTCGGAAGAAAAGTAAATGAGCTCATTTTGAAAGGACACCGGCAACAATAAATTACCACAAAGCCACACCTAAATTGGTCACTTATTGAAAAGGAAACGGGAGATTTAGACAGTGTCACTCTCCCAAAGGTTCGCCATTTTAGCGCCATTGGTGTGGCGCGCAATTGCGCTGCTCGAGGACCTGTGGGAGGAGTGGCACAGGAAACGACACTGCGCCCACTATTGTCAGAACTTTATCTGATCCTGGAACTCTCTGAAGCATTTCTTGTATATCACCTATCCTCGCCTTATTTACAATTTTCAGCCAATTGCCATCTAAATATAATAATAAATCTCTTTAAAAAATCCAATAAATACTATTTCAAAAAATTGTAATAAATTCAAAAGTATTTGTGCCCAAATACCAATATCAGGATACAATATATTATTAATAAAACAAAAAAGTTGGTATCGAGTCAATAATTTAAATTGGTAAATAATCTAAAGGGTTATTATAACTACCAATGAATATAGAACTATCATACCTTCTATTATCCGTCTTTATTGGTTTCTGCAAACCATTGTCTGTTGGCGAGCGCTTTCGGACATTTTCCATCCTCGTGGCCGAATACATGTGTTCACTGTCGTGTCTGTTGGACACAGACAGTGACAGTGAACACATATATTCGGCCACGAGGATGGACAATGTCCGAAAGCGCTCGCAAACAGAAGATGGTTTGCAGAAACCAATAAAGACGGATTACGAAAGATATGACCATTTAAATTGGCACCGAAAATGTCGGGATTGAAGCTGATAGACAAGTCGTTTAACTAGCTCAAATACGTCGTGATGTTAATACTTGCTTTCCAGTGAGTTCGAGACCCCACTTGGGGAGTGGAAATGGTCTCCCTCACATCTGACCCCTTTCTCCTGCCCCACTAAATAATCAGTCCGTTTCATATGCCCACTTTGCTCGTATCCTAGCTGCTAAGATCATTTCTAAAGGGCTAAGGTCGTATATGTTCAGTATTTGGAGTCGGAATGGTGATTCCATAAGAATTGTGAAAATCAATTCCTAACGGTTACTGTAAATGGTTGATATTAGTTGGCGATTGGGAGTCACGTGCAATAATTGGAAGAGTTTCCGCAATGCTGTATAGTAAATACCAAACAAAATTAGTGGATATAGCTAGGCCATAAATTATAAAAAGGAAATGTAAAAATAATAATAAATTAAGAAAGCAGAAAAATATGAACAAGTTAATTATTTTACTGTACTATTAGTATATAACGTCGCTGCTATTTTTCCCTTATTATGTATATATTTAGTTTTATAAATGTATTGTATATTAATGTAAATGAATTGTTGTGGATATTTAGTTAGCGTTCTTTGTAGTCCATTGATGGAATACTTGTCATTTCTAGAGACTCAAACTTTCGATCCAGTTAGTCAAAAAACAAATATATAGTTCTTTGATGATATTGTAATTCCTGCGTGTTATCTTGTAGGTTTTATCAGTTGTAGGAGATGACTCTGGTTATAGGTCATAGTTGGATCCCGTGATGGGTGAAGTTCTGTAGTTTGTATGTGATTTTTTTTTTCTTCTGTAGGTTGCATGTATTTGTCCCTTAATTCTATTCTTATTTTCATAATCCCATTATTGTATGTCATAGGCCTAGTTATAGTGTCCGATTTAACCCTGACAATGGATTGTATTGTCAAAATAATATGAAACGCATTTATTTTTCCGTATTTATTTTACACCCCGACCGAAAGCCTGATTTTCCCTACAGCAAGTGTTCACTTTATCACGTATACCACAAGGAAATCAAGCTATTCACTATGACGCGAATGAAAATACGATTAGTGAGCGCTTCCCCCACTCTTAGCTTTTCCTCATTTAATCTTACTTTTTTACATTTTTGACGAAACAGGGAAAATTAATGTGGATTGCGCAGCTACGGACTATATGGTAATAGTTTTATATGTTTGAAATATTTAATATTTATAATACTTGAACTGAATAAATTAAAATTTGTATGAAATTGTATATTAAAAAATATTTTGAACAAGGCAACAAACAGAAAGAATCTAAAATATTCCTTGTAAAGGAATGTCACACCAACTTACTTTATAAAATTTACTATTAAGTCCCGCAACCATAGCATTTTTGAATCTGTAACACTCACATTTCGATTCGATTTTATTTTTTCATTTACAAGAAAAAGTAAATAAATAAAAACCATATAAGTATAATACAACTCATGTTTATTTATATAAATAAAAATATATAATTGCAACAAAATAAAAATTCTTCTATGCTCAAAAATAGACTTATTTCATTAAATTCAAGTCAATCCTATTGCCTCTTTAGCGAATGGACAAAAGGAAATCGTTAAACAATACTTTATTATAATTTGTAAAAATAATTTCGTAAGTATTTTATAATGGCAGTTTTCACGAAACTGTAAGATAATAGTCCTAAGATGATTTTTGTTGGGGTTCGGTCGAGGTAGATCCAAAAAAACACAAATAAAAAAATGTATTTTTTTTAATGAAGGATTATCTGCCAACGTTTCGGCTTACATTGTAAGCCATCTTCAGGGCTATCATGAAGATGAGAGAGGACGTCTTGTCCCTAGGTTCACATTTCCATGTAAGATAATAGGTTGAGATGGAGTAAATATTTAAAAAAAAAATATTAAATAAACACTTAAAATTCGTTGATTTGGACACTCAACACTAAAAATAACAGTATTAGGAAATAAATAAGTTTCTTTTTTTTTTAAATAATAACACTGTTGTTGTAACATTATAAAAAGCCTAATTAATTTAACACATTTATTTTTCGTTATATACATTTTTTTTTATTTAAACGGGCACTATTTTAAAGTCCAACAAGGAAATATTCACTCTAATGTATTTGTAGTTTTCAGATCAATTTAAACTATATATATATATGTGACTCTGTTGATTAAATGCATTAAAGATTTCTGTAAAACAAATATTGTTTAATTAGCAAAAATTATTAATTTTGGATAGTTTCTGAAACTACATATGAGTATTCCATCACATTTTAAATATACACAAGCAAGAAAATTAAACATATTTTTAATAATAGACCAATATTAGTAGTCGGCTGTGTCACAAGCTGTGTATTACTTTAATGACATTTTTATACATACTAATATACTGAAGTAATAAGTAATAATAAACATGTTCCTTCCGTTCTATTAAAGTAATTTCTTTGTATAAGATCTCTTAAGGGATATTATCAAGTTAATATTTGTATGGAATGACTTTATATCTGTTCAGTGGGATTACTGTTATTGGCCATAACCTATCAAATAAAATTTTTTTATATTATCAATAATATTATTTTTTGAATAATTATTAAAATTATTCTATTTTATTATGAAGGTAATATTTAAGGCTATTTTAAGAAGAATTTTATTTGAATGAGGGCCTGTAAATGGCGTAACTTTTACAGCAAATACCTGTGTGTATGGACAAACCTGTATTACATGAAATGCAATTCTGTATTTCCTTCCATTGAGAATTGTTGATGAGTAGGGGGAGGGTTTTTGAGGGTGACTACAGACAACCCTCTCCCAGTAGGGTGCGCTATCACTTTTCTGGCAGTTCCTCCGTTTGTTGAAAGCTCTACTTCAAAGCTCTCAAGGGAAGGGGGTTCTCATGGAAAGGTTGAAAGGGTGGGTTATTACTTTTGGAGACCACCCCTGTATTGCGGGTTATTTTTAGAAAAATTCAATACCGCCTACTGTAAATAAAAGTTCTCGAAGGATGTTGTTCTGAAAGAAAGACTTCTTCTCAAATGTTCGCTAAAGGGATATTATATATTTAACTTATGCATACTGAGGAAATAGGGCAAAACAACAAAGGTATAACAAACACTATTAGGTGAGAGGGAATAATTACTGTAATAAACGCTTGGTAATGTTCCATGTTCAGATCTTCATCAAGAGGACGGTTATCGAGAGCTTCCCCACACTAAGTTTGAAGTGGTTTTCACTTATACATGATATTTATATCCAGTAAGGACAACGCACGGACGAACGCACCCACACACAGACACACACACACACACACGCACGCAAGCACACACACAGAGATATGTATAAATAGAAAGTGTATATAGATAATGAAACACTCGCGGCTGCGATATATAGTAACCAAGAACAGGTAGGATATAGAGTACTGTCCACACACAAAAAGAAAAAATCACAAAGATTAAAATAGTCGGGGATTTCTAGCCCTTCGTCAGTAAGGAGTGAAGAGTGATTGTTGGAAGAGACCAGTTTTGTCTTCATTACACACTGATGAAGGCCGAGAAATCCCCGAAAATTTGACTCTGTGATTTTTTCTTTTTGCGTGTTTACTGCGCACTTTATCCCACCTGTTCTTGTTTTATATATATATATATAAATCACGCAGAGAGAGACATATTCAGAGCGTGTTTGTTAGTGTCCCATTGCGCATCGGAGAAGCACACCGTTCTGGCCTTCTGATCATTTTTTTCCCATTCATGGACGACTGGTGCCCAATTAGGGCTGGATGGTCCGAAGAAAAAACATACCAGAAATCTTTTGGGTCATTGCAAGCAGACACAGAGAAAAAAACGACTAACAGTGCATTGTGAATTTTGAAACGGGGTAATCTGTGTAAAGAGTTTAGTGTTCTAACCTTGGACCACTGTTTTCACAGCTGTTATTTGTCTTCCAACGAGCATAAAATCAAAACGAACTGAAATTTAATCCATTACATATTTTTCGACATTTAAAATGCAGTTGGACATGCATGTTCTTTCTAAACCTTCAACAAGTTCTGAAGGTTTTTAACGCCATGGTCTTAATTTTAAATCCTAATTAGTAGAGAAATTGTTGGGATTCGGTCAAAGGTGATAAAAAAAAAAAAATATAATTTTTAAGAAATATGTATTTTTTATTATCTGCCGACATTTCGGCAAACATCATAAGTTATCTTTAGGGCTATCATGAAGCTGAGAGGGGACTTGCCACCTAGATGAAATTCAGTTTTTTATTCATTCAGCCATAAACATTTAATCCAGGTGAATCGAATATTTGATCAAATGAGTCAAAACTCTCCATTTAAATCCAAATCTTTTTGAAATCCTTCGGACTAGAGCATCCTAGTGGAAGTGGTCTGGAGTAGAATGAAGGCCACTAATCAGCTGCTTTCTGCGGGGGCTTGGAAAGGCCGATGACTTCCAAAGGGATTCAACTGAGCAAAGAAAGGAAGCGGAAGCGAGGGAGGTCGGTCGTTCATTATTCAGAAGAAGACGAGAGCTGAGAACAAAGTCCAAGCTGTCATGGAGGAGGACAAAGCTGCTTGATGTGGTGAATGAAGCGAGTATCTTCCACATCAATAGCTAGGAATTGCACCCACCAGCAGTGATACTTTACATTTGAAGTTGGAACAGCGCATAGAGAGACCTAAAGATTAAAAAGAAAAAAGAAATTCGATAATGTGCCAGATCTGTACTTCCTTAACAGTAGCTCCATGGTGAAGATCACCCATGTAGAGGATCAAAAATTTACGCTATTGATGTATTTTAAGCTTTACAGAAGATCTCTCTTCCTATAACATAAAGATAGATATATAATAATTTAATTCAAGTGTTGGGTGGATCCTTAATTTATAAATGTATTTATTTTTTATTGAAATGAAATGAGGAAGAGGGATAGTTTAGAGAAAGATCATAACTTATAATTTAAATGCTAATTTATAATTTATATTTCCCTTTTTGTCGGAGTTAATATAGATTTTATGATCTAAGAACTTTTTAATAAGAACATTAATTAAAAAACATTAAAATGAATATTACTACGATGGAAGAGAACTTTTCAGATCAGAGCGAGACATATCTCACCTTTTAAATCAGTTAGAATGAAGTGAACGTTAAAAAAAAAAATTTATTTAGAAGTAGAGTACAAATACAAAGCTATGGTTACAGACTAAGGACTACACTGAATAAGGGAAGAAGGGATGCCAGGGTATATATAGTATTTACACAACAAAACAATCTAATCTGGTGAAAGTGCTGGTGAAGGGTTAGTGAAAGGTCGGCATGCCGTAAAAAAGGGAACAAGGCAGGGGCTGTAAGTCCTCCCCCCTTAAGCGTGAAGTGTCCTCACGAACGAAAAAGGCGGTGTGATATTTGCCGGAAGTGGAAGTGCTGATGCTGGTGGCCATCAAGGGTGAAAGCTAACTCGATGGTTTCTGGAGCCTTGGGATTTTCTTCCCTAAGGTTTCTGTAAAATCTGTAAACATTTAACATAGATATGATAACAAATGCAATGATTCCGATGCTGATGAACACCCATGTAAAATTACTGTTTGCTTCATCTTCAAGTACTTCAATATGGGTCATCTCGAGGTTCATCTGATGCAATTCACGATTTTACCTTTGGTGGCTTCCTTTGGATGCAGGTTGATTGGAGTATTTTCTATATACCTATAGGGTACTTTGCTATATACCTATAGGGTACTTTGCTATCTATTAGATTCTAACTTTTTTCCAATTTTAACAAATTGGTAATTTAATATTGTGTTAAAATTATCTTTTGCTATTAGGTTAGTTACATTATATAATAGTGATTAAAATTATTAACATATTTTATAAACTTGATAATATTAGTAATTTCAAAATCTATATAATTTTTGTCAATACTTTTTACAGCTAAATCTTCTATACATGGGTTAGTAATCTTTACCGTTTCCATATAATAGTATTTATTTAATAATAGACTTTAGATTTTCCTGTGTACAATTTTTAATCTTTAATAACTAATGGGGTTGAACAATAAGGGTTTTAAGTTTACCTAATTTATTTATAAATGGGTATGACAACATAAAATATAAACCCACAGGGGAAGTTTTAAGAGGCAATTTCACAAAATAATGTATATATTTTTAAACAATTCATGAGAGGGAACAGAATAAAAAAATCTATCTGTCCTCGCCAGGAATCGAACCTGGATCTCCTGCTATCCGGGCCGGTGTGTTCTGGCTGGGACAGATAGAGACCAGCTAGATATCTCNTTAAAGGAAAATATATAATTTTTTTTGATCAGCTACTCAAGTGAAAAAACCTAGAAAAATGGTTACCAGTAGAACCATTTGTAAACGTTACTGCTAACATATTTCATTTTTTGTAGAAAATACTTATGCACAGATTTTTTTTCTTATTTGTATTAAAATATTAATTTTAATGCTCCATGGCGATTTTTGTACAAAAATTATAAATAATTTCACGTATTAAGAATCTATTCTTTGAAAAATGGTAATAAGCCATTGATAGGCTGATTTTACTAAATAACTATTATATTCTTTTATGTACCAGTAAATTGCGGTGATTAATATTTGGCCGCTTGAAGGGATATTGATATATTGCGGCCACTGAAGGGATTTATAGTCTAAAATTGTATGCTTGGGAAAGTAAAAAGAAACCTAAAATTAGTAAAAGAAACATGGCAACAGACAATGACAGTCAAAAAACTAAGTTGGTTTAGGAGAAAAGGGAATTTACTGATAAAGCGTGGAATGCATTCTTTACCTTCTTCAAGTGGTTTGAAGGAGAGATTGAACCAAGAAAATTATTGGAAAATTGAATTCTGTGAGCTGTCAGAGAAACTCAGACGTAACATGAAAAAGAGAACTGTCCAAAAACTAGACCAAAATTAATTAAAAAAACCTCTTAAAACTTCCTCAAGTGAGGAAAAAATAAGCTTCCAGTTAAATTGTCGAGGCACGAAAGGGAAGAAATTGATTCATGAAATGTTTTAGTTAGTCAGCCCAGTAGTTCAGTGGTAATGACAATGAAAATTAAAATAATATATTCAACTTAATAAATCCCTTGTCTAGGGTTTTCGAGAGGGCATTACGGGTTCGACTCCCAGCCTGGACGGGCTTTCATCTAGTAATAAAAATTTTGAAAACAGGATCTTTATCCTGTAAAGAGATCCTGCCCCATGCACTGACTTACAATTTTTTACAAGTCGTGTTATAGCGTGAAATTTAAAAAACTCAAACTTAAAGACCAAGAGACTTTAAAGCAGAGAATAAATAAGGCTGCAAACAAACCGTATTAACAATTTTTAGTGCAAGGGAACAGAATTCCTTGGACTAAAAATTGTTATTATATAAGAAAGTATTAATTAGAATAAATGATAAGAGAATTTGGTAAGTATAGTACTCAAATTTTATAGTAAATCGAAACTTATATCAAACCGCGTATCACTTCTTATGACTTAAATTTGGACGAGATACTAATCTTCAAGGTTGAATGAAATAAACTTTACTATGAATAAAAAGCAAGCTGATTACATAGCTCAACTCAATATTTTGATCAATATCACACCCTAAGATAATAACAATAATTACAACCCTACAAAACGACCATAAAATAATAAAATAACCTTATCATAGGATTGTTTAATTCAGCCTTCAGATATTATCACACCATCAAATCTTAAACGAATTTAGTTCCGAAAACCAGAAACGTCAGGTAGAATTATCTCAACCAGCAAATCTCGAAGAAGAAATAAATGAAAAAAAAACTTAAACAAGTAACATAATAAGCGGGTCTATTTACTTTATAAGCCATAAGTAAATAATTTACTTGTAATAAAATGACTTTAACTTTCAAACGAAAAAAAAAAAGTGAATGTGGTTAGATGTATAAAATTAAAAAAAAAAACAAAAAAAAACTCTGATTTGGAAATAATTTTGTTGACCGCCGAGTTTTATGAGGAGAGGATTGTCCGAAATTCGCTCAAGGTAGCTGAATAATTTTTTTATTATTATTATTAAACTTGTATTTATTTATTACATTCTGTTAAATAAAACATTTTGTAATTTGATCACAATGAAGTAAAAATGACATTCGATGTCAATCACATGAGGAGAGAAAGTGACCAATGACACCACTCTCAAATAAGCAAAATAATATTGCAAACCATATTTTCATTAATACTATAGATACTTTCAGTCATTCGGATATCAGTGGAAATAGGATTTAATTAATTTATTGAATGATATTTATAAATATATANAAATTATTTTACAAGTGTGCAAACTTACTCGTGATAAAGGAAAATTCAGAAGAAGGACACCTTGTAAAATTCGTAAATAAATTACGAACTGCTTGACGGATTTTCATAATAGCAAAATTGTATTTAACACTTATTTTTAACCATTTTTAATGAAACAAAAAACACGAAAAATTAGCTTAGATATCAAGCTCCTTCCCGACGCTCATTGAAATTTAAAGCATTTATAGTACAGTATAATAGTATATATATATATAAACACTTATGTTCCTTATAATTCATCAGCTTGGTGGAAAAGAGTATAGTGATCCCGTTCACTCCTCACTATGTATATATATATTTATACCTCTTTGGGATGTAGCTCTCAGGGGGGTGGTCCACTTCCCCTCGGGTCAGGAAGGTCACGGTGCAGAGCTACCCACGACCTGGGCAGACTGCTTTCTAGGCCGGGGCAGAGTGAAGGGGGCATTACCGATCTCCGGCGACCTTTCTCCAGCCAGAAGAACACGAGGAACCTTCCAGGCGACCCGGTGAAAGGGAGAACTCGAGAAAGGTTATTTAATAACCGGGATTATTCCCGATACCGGCGGATGAAATTCGACCACGCTGGAAAATAAGTCGAACGGTACGGGGCAAGTATCCTCCAAGCCAGCGAGGATCGTGTATCACTTCATTATTCAGTTCCGAATTCCTACCTCGCCATTCAAAAGAAGAATTCTTGTCTAAATCATAAATCTGCTGAAAAACAATGAGGATATATGCATTTTTCATTTGAGTCTTCTTAAGAATCCTTCCTTCATGAATCCAAATGGAGAGTTTGTTGACCATCAAGATTATTAGTAAATATTTTTTGTTGGGGTTCGGTCATGGTAGATCCAAAACGTACAATTTAAAAAATGTTTATTTTTTATACTTTTTCGACGTTTCGAGCTTACATTGTAAGCCAATCTTCAGGGCTATCTTGAAGGCGAGAGGGGACTTCGTGTCACCAGGATTATGACCGAAACCCAACAAAAAAAAACATCTACTTCCTTCATTAAGTCCCTATATTCATGAATTATATCCTTCTCATCTGATAACAATCAATAATGAAAGCATCAAACGGTTTGCAGAAAGTAAGTCAATTTTTAATTTAATTCAATTTAGAAATTTCAAAAGATTTGAAACACACATGTACAACAAGGCTTAACGAGCTGATCAGCAGCTAATGAAAGACCGATTTGAGGGAATCTAAACTAAATTTTCATTAATTATGTATAGTAAATGAGGAAATTTATACTATTTCTCACTTACTGTGGAAGAAGAGAGCTAGACTTTTATTTTAAATTTAATGATTACTAGTTGGGTCGCTAGAGTATATAATGGGATCCGTTCGGGACCCGCATGCCTGAAGTTGCGGGTTAAATCCTGTCCCGGGCAAGATTTTACCTATAAATAAAATCTCCTTACATGATCCGAAGTGATTGAAAGGGAGGCTAAAACACACACACACACACACACACAAATTGAACATGAAATTTATTATTTAGAAAATTATTATTACTGGTCAAAAAAAAAAAGACAGGGGTAACACCAAGCCATTATAGTTACAGACGTAAATATCTTCCTTTAAAAAGTCATTTGCGTCTAAATTTTATAGAACGCAAATGTTAGAAAATTATATTGCACATCTATTATGTTTTATAACCTTATACAATCCTCAAAAACCTTAGAGCAAAAAAAATGGATCAAATATATATTACGATTATAAATCTTCCACTAAAACAACCTTTCCTTTATCAAATTTCAATAAAACATAATTCTCTCAAGAGTTTACAATGCAAAGACTAAATAAGGAAAAAAATTTCTTACTCCCAAATTTCAAGTAACCCACTAAGTTGAAATTAGCTCATTAGGTCATTTTTTTTCCACAGTCAAAGCAACATACCAAATTTCATCAAGAAGAACAATATTTTCGGCTTCTAAACCTTCTAAATTTGTAAGAATTAAACATAACTCTAATTGTTCATTATCGCTGTAAAACTGCTACAATATTGTCAATAATATTTATCTACAAACAACCAGTGTTGAGGATCTTTACTGTAAATTAAAAATTACGCCCGAGACATCGAAAAAATATTTAAAACAGGGAGGATTGCATAGATAATACAACAATGTTATTGGTTCCATTTTGCTTACAAACGTACTTGACCTTTTTTTTTATGAATTTCAACAGCAACATAGCGAATTTCATTAGGGAAAACTGAAAATTGTGGCCTTAAGGCTATGAAATGTATGAATAAGTTTTACTGTTTATAATTCTGCTGTCAAGCAGATAGGATTGGAACAACAAAAACATATTCAAAAAATCTGTCATGAGAACAATCTCTTACCCACCGTGTCCTTCTCACTCCCCCTCACACACATGAACAGAGAGAAAATCGATATTTGACACTTGCTAGCATAATAGTTTGATGATCTCGGAAAAAATTTAAATGAGAAAGGGGAAAAAGAGAAAGATCAAATTGAGAAATCGTTATGATCATGGCTATTGGTGTCCAGTTATAAATTTTGGCGACAATTTGATTTTCTACGATTTATGAACTTTTTATCTACTTCTTACAGAAACTACATTTCAAGGAATATATTTAATAAAATATCTAGGAAGTCAAACGGAGTCCCCTCTCTCTCTCTCAAAAAAAGTTTGGTATATNTCATGGCTATTGGTGTCCAGTTATAAATTTTGGCGACAATTTGATTTTCTACGATTTATGAACTTTTTATCTACTTCTTACAGAAACTACATTTCAAGGAATATATTTAATAAAATATCTAGGAAGTCAAACGGAGTCCCCTCTCTCTCTCTCAAAAAAAAAGTTTGAATATATAATTTCTATTGAGACACTGTTAAATTATTTTACAAGTGTGCAAACTTACTCGTGATAAAGGAAAATTCAGAAGAAGGACACCTTGTAAAATTCGTAAATAAATTACGAACTGCTTGACGGATTTTCATAATAGCAAAATTGTATTTAACACTTATTTTTAACCATTTTTAATGAAACAAAAAACACGAAAAATTAGCTTAGATATCAAGCTCCTTCCCGACGCTCATTGAAATTTAAAGCTTAACTTAAAAATGATAGAGTTCCAGGAACACCAATTATTTTAATAGAAACAGAAATTACTAAAATGCTATGTTAATTACTACTTATACATAACGAAAATAAATAAGTAATACTAAAATTATTATTTAAATATATATATATATATTATTATTATTATTCTATTTAAAAAATACAAANAAAATTAAATAAAAATAAATAATTATTTACATTAATGCTGAGAAATTCGTTCTTTTACTACTAAAGTAAATGTAAAATCTATCTCTCCTCTCTTTCCTAATCAGCGATGAATATATTGATGATGTATCGAAGCAATAAACAGTACAATTTCGGTAGCCGACGTGTCCGGTCGTAAATTAAAATGATATGGAATCCATCAAGGTACTGACTTATCTGGGTTTCTCTTCACTCTATTTTAATATTCTATTTCAATCTACATTCATGACTGAAGTGAGCACATTATCTCTGTGGATGACTTGCAGAAAAACACAGAGCTGATAAAATAAACTTAAAATGGGATTCAATTTAATTTTGAAGTGATCTGAGAGATATGTCTTGTCTGAAGGTGATATATAGTGGATATATTTGCTTTTAAAACACTTTATACACTTGAGTTTTAATGCATAATACTAAAGTAAAAATAATCCTGGAATTCCCACTTTCATAAAGTTTTAACCAAATTGTTACATTAACATATATATTAAAGAAGCTTTTGAATATTAGCAGAGTAAAGTCCTTACGCATATGTTCAAAAGCACTTTAAAACTCGGCTTCATTCAGATTAAGATAACCAAATAAATAAATTCTTACTATTATACTTACTTTTTTTTTTCTGAAATAAGCTATCAATAACAAAAATTATTTTTAAAATTGGCAATAAAATTAATTGAAACATCTATATTTTACAAACCCCTTCAAATTAATGTTTAATGATTTACATTTCAAGAAATTCAGATGCAAAAAACTGATTAATAAAAAAAATTAAATGGCTGTCCGCTGTACTTTTTTTTAGTATACTTAGTAAACTTTACGATGAAATTTGTATTGAGAGGCAATCTGATGCCTTCACTTTGGCTTATTATTTCTATAATACAAAACAGTTAAATCTATCTAACTGATATGTTAGAATTGATAACATGTTAGATTTGATAACATTTCATATTCATTTTCAGATCTACAACATTATCTTAATTTAATAGTTTTAACTAAAAGGAATAAGAGCTTATTAGAAACAAGAACAACTTTTTACAACTTCAAATTCTTAAAATTAGGAGACTTTTGAAAAATTTTAACAAATTTAAAAATGACTAAATACGCTAAAGATCTAAATCACACAAATAAGAGTGAGTTATGAATTATAAATCTCTCTGAGATTAAAAATAATACATTCGAAAGCACTTTTTTTTTTTTTAGCTAAGTGCAATTAAATAATTTTTAAATGATAAATTAGAAAATATTATCGTTTACCTAAATGCAATAATTTGAAATATAGTTCGAGGAGCCTGCGATTTGTATTATTGACACACATAAATAATTTAGTCCAAGAGAAAGAGCTATCTTCAATGGGTGACATCAAGAAAACAGGGGTGGGATTTGCTTGCGATCTAAAGTTCTCTTGCAAATCGCAATTTATGTATTGCCACCGAAATAGTATTTGAATTATCAATAAATAAAGACTAAAATAAATAAATATACTAAATTATTAAGGTCGTCGACTCAAGGCTTAATAAAGTGACTTTGAATAAAACAAACCTAAAACTATCATACCTTCTATTATCCGTCTTCATTGCCTAGGCAGTTGAATGCAGACAGTGACAGTGAACACATGTATTCGGCCAGAAGATGGACAATGTCCGAAAGCGCTCGCCAACAGAAGATGGTTTGCAGAAACCAATGAAGACGGATAATAGAAGGTATGATAGTTCTATATTCATTGGTAGTGAAAATAACCTTTTAGAATATTTACAAACCTAAAATGTTTCTTCTAATATCATTTTCTCATTTAAATATTTATCCAGGAAGAGAGAGATAGAGGATTGGAAGAGATTATGGAAATACTTCTTCATGCCCTGATATTACGCCATCTCTTCCAAGTATTTCATTTCGCTCACTCTTCAAGGAAAAACGTTTGAAAGAAAAAAATATATTGACAATAACACTTTTAAGTTTTATTTATTTTATATGTTTTTTGTTTTTTTCAAACTAACATTTTTATAAGGGTGGGATAGGATCAGGTTCTAAGGCGATAAACAACGTGGTTATTACGCCCTTTTTTCTATATAAGGGTATCGAAACCAGGGTCAAAATATTTGTCTTTGTATTAGATGTATTCAGCATTAAATAATTTAATAAAATTCTGCAAATTATTTAAAATAAAATTTGTTTTCCTTAAATAATCTCCCTCCAATAATTTACAAATCATTCCGATCCCATATGAAATCATTCAGATTAACTCATGCGGCCATTTCATTTTCAACCCACTACCAAAATAAAATGTACCCTTATCAATGGTTTACCTGTTTCTTTCCCGAAGAACCCCTAAAATTTCGTTTCGATCCATTAGACCGTTTGGTCATCAATTCATTCAAACACACATAAAAAAATATATAACTCTCAAAAAAAGGCTTTTTTTTCGATTTAGGGAACCTTAAAATACATTAAAATGTCTGGAATTTAACTAATTTCAACTAAATATATAAAATAAATTTTTGAATGGACCTTATTCTTAACTTTTCCGAAATAGGACAGTTAATGATCTTTTGAGACTCTTCAAAAATTGCTTCAAGGTACCAACGTGAATAGCTTGAGGGGTATCTGCTAAAAGTAGAATTCATGATCGGCTATCTTTGCAATTATGAACTCTCTTCTTCATTATTAGATGATTTTAGTTGGGGTTCGGTCAAGGTAGATCCAAAAAAAAAAAAAAAAAAATGATTTAATAGTAATAATTTAAAAAATGATTATCTGCCAACATTTCGGCTTACATTGTTAGTCATCTTCAGGGCTGTCTATCATGAAGATGAGAGAGACCTGAAGGTAATGGAAATGTGAACTTAGAGACAGGACGTCCTCTCTCGTCTTCGTGATAGCCCTGAAGATGGCTTGCAATGTACGGCAGATAATCTTTTTAAAAAATACATTATTTAAATTTGTATTTTTTTTTTTTTTTATCTACCTTGACCGAACCCTAACTAAAATCATCTAATAATAATATCTACGGTCAAAAATACTCTTCTCTTCTTGATTGTTCTACTTTTACATCTCGGTGGAAATAAAATTCGAAGAAGAGACACATTTTTCATTTCTTTAATTAACCTGAACCTCCCTTGGATCTAAGAGATTCTAAATGTCATTCTGACACAAGTTGTAGCTTTCACACAAGATACCAAAGGAAGGGAATTGCAGACTATTTCCCTCGGCAATTCCCCTTCCCTCAAAGGAGGAATGATGTTCAGATCCCCTTCGCCGCCCCCAGATGACGGATCAATGTGGGAGTGGGAAGGGGCCAGCCAGTCCCCACCCCCCCCCACTCTATCTGTTGCTACGCAAGGAAAACCCCCCACCCCGAGACGTAGCGAAGGTCAGCACCGCGTATCGAGCGACACTTCTCGAAGCCACTAACCCACTAGCCCAGTCCCTCAACCACTTCCTGCAACTACAGCTGACTACAACAGTGGAGAGGGGATGCTGAGTTTCCTTGCATTGAACTAATCATTAGCAACAAAAGACTATTTGTAGTCGCACTTGACATTTCGGATATACCCCTACTCCCAATTGCACAATTACCCTGCGTAACTCTCAAATTTAGAATATTTATGAAACATCATAATATTTAACAACAAACAAACATAAATTAAACTTCACTACTTTTAATTAAATATTACATTCATAACATCGAACAAACTTTTGATTTATCCTTGAAATTTCTGTTAATCTTACACTACTATTCGCCCAATTTGGCTGTATAATGACTTACCTTTCTTCTTGCTTATAACAGCTATATATCAATTTTTTTTTTAAAGAAAAAATTAAAACTGTGGCCTGTTGATACAAACACATGCAAATCCATTTTAATGATTATTATCCTAGGTAGGGTCGGAGAAATATTGAAAACCATTTTTTTATATCGTCCTGAGAACAACGTTAATAGCTAAAAATAAATATTAATTTATTTGTGGTGTATCACCCTACGTAAATTTTAAACAATTAATGCGAGGGAATAGAATAAAAAATGTATCTGTCAAAGCCAAGACTAATGGCTAGCACCTAATTCATCCCGGTGGTGCAAGTGGTAGCATACTGTCCAGGAAAGCAGGAGATCCAAGTTCGAGTCTTGGCTTTGACAGATAGATTTTTTATTATATTCCCTGGCATTAATTGTTCTTAATAGCTAAATTTCCTTGAAATTTCTTCTGCGGTAAAATGAAAAAAAATCTTCAGGTAAATCCCTGCTCTTAATTGTTCAATTTCTATATATAACTCCTAAAATCTTTCTTTTAGAACTTCTCAAAACTTTAGAATTTCATTATTCTAAACGAAATATTACACACTCCACATCTAAAAAAATGTTTTCGTCATACATGACATTTAAGGTAATCCCTGATTTCACTTCATAACGAATTTAGCTAATTGTTTTCCATTTATCTTAGTAGGTAAGTAGTATTATTAGCAATAGCCTTAGTAGGCTAGTAGGTAGATCAATACACATACCAGCTTATATGCATAATATTCCCACTGTCTTCAAACTATTTCCTCCAAATGTCTGTGAAAAATAAATGCAACAGAAAATCCTAACTGTTGTGTAAGAATCTGACATAATCCCACACAATTTCTTTCTTTTTCAAAATTAACACTCCACTGAGAAGTCCATACAGCATCATAAGTGCTATGCGCTGGCTGAATTTTTGGGTGGTACACTAACAATCCCACATTCTCTTCAAACCCATCCCATCAAAAACCTAATAACCGAGGAAAAAAAATTTTTTTTTTTTAACATTATCTATCTGTAAAACCCTCACAGAGTCACTTATAACCAACTCATCCTAATTGCACTTCACTGTTGCAATTAAGGAGCTTGCTCACTCCGAAACAGTTAACGATTATTTGTTTAACAATCAAAATGTTTTTCTTGAAAAAACAACTACCACAATTTAATGAGATGGTAAAGCGGTCACCTTATCTAAGTGAGTAAATGTTTAATTTGGTAACGTATAAGGAAAATATGCCAAATTAAATTATCAAAGTGAAAATACATTCTGCTGGGAAAATATATTCACTATTGCCCAGTAATGCTAGAAGTAGAATGATTTGTGCCAATGAGGGAAGACCATGGGCTATCTAATGGGCTACGAAATAACGTATTATGTCATATACAATACAATATATTATGTGAAAATGGAATTGGAAGAAAGGGCACTCCAACATACAACTTTGAGATAAAATGCCACATTATACATGATAACCGAATCCAAAAGGCACATGCACAGCCTCAGTCAAGATGAGTGAGAGGAACTAATGTCCATCACAGTTATCACTTCTGGGTAGATTGAAGAATATCGAAATATGTATATAAATACCGAAAATATTTTGAAAAAAATCTGACATGAGAACAATCCCACTAGCCACATAACAATGAAGGTGATTAGATGGGCTACCTACATCCTTGAGAGAGTTCCTTTCAGGGAGAGAGTCTGTCCTTAACTGATGGGTAACTTGCAAAAACATGGCACATTTGATTTCTTAGTCCTAAGTATAAGTTCGCGTGCTGAGACATTCATTCCAAGATCAGACAAGGTTTTTTTTTGGTTTTTTTTCTCACTGGCACTTTTCTTCCAGACCAAGCTTTCTAATAGAGAATGCAACGAGCGATTTTCTTTACAAAAATCCCATAGACATTAATCCCAGGATTATCAATTTGTATGAAACTAAATTAAAAATATTATTCAACGTTGAAGACATAGATTTGAAACTTAATTTGATTCTCCACTGGTTCCAGTATGGAGCAAAATATTACTTACATGTTTATGACTAAAAAATATTAAAAATTATTGGTTTTCTTTAAAATTAATCTGATTATAGAAATTATTTAATACTATCTATTAATTTATACACACACATATATATATATATACACACACACACAATTTTTTTTCTTTTTACATGTAAATCTTATAATAAAAAAAAGGAAAAACAAAGAAGAAGGTTCTCAATTATACTCTAAATCACAGCTTTTAGAATATTTGGTTCCTATTCTTGAAAAAAAAAAAAACTTAATGAAATAAATTGTTTGTACTCTGATTAGACCTTTCGGGTAATCTCCCCCACTCCTATTCTTTTGATTGAGCCTTACAATGAACTTAGCCTTTCTACTTGCATTTAACAGCTATATGCCGAATTTAAATATGGAATTAAATAAAAAGCTGTATGAATATCGATAACATTTTTTTTTTAAATCTATCATGAAAACAATCTTAATGACAAAATTCCCCCGAATTTTATTAAAAAAATCTAAGGAGCCATTGAGCCGTAGGAATTACATCTTGCTGATACTAAAGCAGCCACTGGTGAGCAACTCAAGTACTAAAACAAGAACAGGAATACAACACAGTCTTGTTGGTTTCTCTTGTGTGGAGCAATGATACAAAGGCCCCATCTCATTTCGATGCAACACACTTCCATTATTGAATAGAATAAAACTAAAGAAATTTAAAATCTTCAAATAAACAAAATAAACTTAGTAGCATAAGTAGCAATAGTAGCAAAATAAACTTAGTAGCATAGACTCCCGGGACGAGTGTGGGGAATTTAATAATAAGTTATCTGGCTAGTCTTGGTGGTGTAACCGTTTAGAGCGGTAGCATAAGATCTACGGTCGTGCCCCGGCTGGGAAAAATATTTTTTTCTATTCCCTTAAATTTATTGCTTAAACTTAGAGGTACGAATTTATTCTATATGAACAAATATTTATATATTTATATATATATATACGTTTATAACATATATGAGTTAGTAAAAGGCCTTTTAATCATACATAAAAATACAAACTGACATCCATGATTATTATTAAAAGATTTACATTACAATGTTGAATAAGAAAATTTTGAGTTGTTCACGCCAGGTTTAGATTAAAAAACTGCAATAAATAAGGAAATGTATCAAGCATTTTCGGGTGAATCAAGAATATATTTACTACTATCAGTGCTTTTAACTTTCAATTTGCATGTTGGAACAACTTCAATAAAATAAAAATACTCCAATAAGTCATCTTGAAAAGCTACAAGAATGTGGGATTTTTAATTCTTTGATAAAATAATGAGAAAATGTCACAAGAAAATGTTAGAATAAGAAAATGGCAATAAGAAAATGACATAAGTAGGAAACCCTCAAATTTAGACAGGGTTGGAAAACGAAAAACACTATACAGGGCCGGCCTGCTGTTAAGTGCGGTCGTAATGTCAAGATAGGGGCAGTAAAACCTCTTTATTGCCTACTTTAACTTCAAGGCTGAGCCCATCATTCTAGCGCTCCTCGTGCGAAATAAAAATAAAGTTTTTTTCTAAAAATATATAACAATGTATTAAGTATAAAAATCATTGAAAAATGATGAATAAATAAGAATATTTTCTGTATATCACCGCTTTGAATCTTCAATTCACCATTTCTGTTTAGGTTTTTTATCATGTTTATATAGGTATATGTGTAAGGGCACACTATATCGTGAAGGAGAATCTACTCGAATTAATTGCAAATTTGAAATACTGTAACATAATTTAAATCATGATGATAATTGTGGTAATGTAATCCCACAATTTCATTATTAATTTGAATCGTACAGGGAGCTAGGAAAAAAGAACTCCCCAGCTGAGGTAGAGAGTTTTTTTCTAGCTGCCTGTACGATTCAAATTAATAATGAAATGTACCATAATTTGTTTTAAATTGATAACTCTTTATTAATTACTATTAGATGATTTTAGTTTGGGTTCGGTCAAGGTAGATCCAAAAAAATACAAATTTAAAAAAAAAAGGTGTATTTTTTTAAAAAGATTATTTGCCAACGTTTCGGCTTACATTGTAAGCCATCTTCAGGGCTGTAGAAATACAATGTCAGGATCCACCCACTAATTTTAAACAATCTATTAACTTATTTTTAAGTTAAAACCCTCTAAATTAAAATAGAATAAAGACTATTATTGATTTTATAATCTTTTAGAGTAAAAAAGATAAAATGTTTAATAATTGATAATTAAGTTTCGTTTTTTTACAATAAAAAATGAATTCTAATATTATTAATTTAAAACTTTAGGAATTTGAGTGCAGCCAGAAGTTAAAATTGGTTATTATTCAAACTCATGCCTTCCCTCCTTCCCACTACTCATTTATTTGGAGAGATTTATTAGAAAATAGGTCTTGGGAGCTGAAAATTTAAAAACTAATTTTTAACCAAAAAGAGTTTTTATTTTACCCAACGATTTGGCCTGAATTTCAGGCCTTCATCAGGGCTGAATATAAATGTATGTATTTTATTTATTTTATTGAATTTATTTTTGCATATTTCTTTTTCATATTCAGCCCTGATGAAGGCCTGAAATTCAGGCCTAAATAAAACTTTATTGGTTCACCGATTTATTTTCCTTTGACCGAACCCCGACTCTCTCCTCCTCCTGATTACCAACGGTCAGCCAACATCCCATAGAATATATTATTATTATTATATTAAATGTTATATTTTCAAATGTATCTGTATTGTCTAAGGCGCCAGCATGAGTCTGGACCTAATGACCGGCAGAAATTCCCTGACGTCAGAGCCGCGCACAAAGACTACAACGTTCTCTGTCTGAGGAGAGAGAGCTTCTAGCCTTGCACATACCTGCGAATCTCGTTGTCCCTAGCTTGATATTGGTAATTGTATACATTTCTAAGATTTGCCGTTTCTTCTTCCGGATTGGACCGTGTCTAATTGGTGTTATTTGCCGAGCTTTC